>PVJH01007842.1:0-89691 GCA_004026705.1 Nesogale talazaci
TCTTGTACACAGATACTGTACTAATGAATCTAAAGTCTTTGATGCATCCTCCTTAGTGGATCCAATCAGCATAATGTCATCAATATAATGGACTAGTGTGACATTTTGTGGAATAGACAGGCGATCAAGGTCCCTTCAGACTAAATTATGGCACAGGGCAGAAGAGTTGATGTACCTCTGGGGGAGAGTTGTGAAAGTGTACTGTTGCCTCTACCAGCTGAAGGCAAACTGCTTTTGGTGATCCTTTGAAATTGGTATCGAGAAGAAGGCATTGGCCACATCAATAGCTGCATACCAAGTACCAGGAGAAGTATCAAGCAATGAGACCACATCTGGAACTGCAGCTGCAATTGGAGTCACCACCTGGTCAAGCTTACGATAATCCACTGTCATTCTCCAGGATCCATTTGTCTTCTTTACAGGCCAAATAGGTGAGCTAAATGGAGATGTGGTAGGAATCACCACCCCCGCATCTTTCAAGTCTTTGATGGTGGCACTGATCTCTGCAATCCCCATAGAAATGTGGTATTGCTTTTGATTTACTATTTTCCTCAGCAATGGCAACTCTAAGGGTTTCCATTTGGCCTTTCCCACTATGATAGCCCTTATTCTACATTTCAGGGATCCAATATGGGGGTTCTGCCTGTTACTAAGTATGTCTGTTCCAATGATGCATTCTGGAACTGGGGAAATAACGACAGGATGGGTTCGGGGACCTACCAGCCCCACAGTGAGGCATACCTGAGCTAAAACTCTATTAAAAACTTGGCCTCCATAAACCACAACTCTGACTGGTGGGCCTTCGAAACACTTTGAGTCACCTGGAATTAGTGTCAGTTCAGAGCCAGTGTCCAGTAATCCCCGAAAAGTTTGATTATTTCCTTTTCGCCAATGAACAGTCACTCTTGTGAAAGACCTGAGATCTCTTTGGGGAAGGCTAGAAGAAAGACTAACAGCAAAAACCTTCGGTGATGTGGCAGGGTCCTTCTTCTAAGGGACCCGGCCTTCCCCTCATTCAAGTGGTTGTGGGTCTTTAAACTGGCTAAGGTCTGGGAATTGGTTGAGTGATCGTGACTGCCTATCCCTCTGTTCGCCTGATTCAGCATTCTTCTGCCTGTATAGGTCACGCAAATATTTAGTAGGTTTCCCATCTATTTCACTCCTACGGACACCATGACTAAGTAGCCAATGCCATAATTCCACACGAGACTGCTTTGATTACCACGAAAGCCTTGTTGTCTATTATAACCACATCCACCCTGTCTCTGTTGATTCACTGCTGACACTTGCCCTCTGTTACCACAGAGTCCAATCAGCCCCATCATGGGCAAATGTCAGAGTTCACTTAAGGCAGTTCCCACAGTTAATCCTGGTGCACACAACAAAGCAATTATAGGAGTCTTCAAAGATGCTGGGGCTCACCTCACAAACTTATTCCTTATGGTTGTAGTGAAGAATATGTCCCCAGGACACCCCCTTTTGGGGTCTATGGGAATATCTTGATAGAACCATTCCATCATACCAATTTCCCTCAGCTTTTGGATGCCTTCTTCTACAGTGTACCAAGGTAGGTCAGGCACCTCAAGTTGGTCTAATCTAGGCCATCGGGCAGCCCATGCCTCAGTGAACCAGCCAAATAAGGAGTTGGTTCCTCTCTTAGCCTCTCTCACTGAGACATTGAAAGAAGAGTCTGTGCTTAGGGGTCCCCTATCCAGAAACTCAGACTGATCTAACATTACATTTCTTGCACCAGTATCCCACACCCTCAGTAACCATTCCCAGGGATACTCCCCAGGTTTTAGCTTGTACGTATTTGAAAGCTCGAGCAGTTCTTTGTGAGTATGGCGTACTTCTTCTTGAGTAATCACCTTGGCCTCACCCTTAGGAGCTTTCCTTGCCTTAATTTTAGTTATAGGTCTAGCAGAAACTATCAATGGTGAGGCTGTTTCCTGGGTGTTCTCAGCACTATCGTGTAAGTCATTTCCCTTGGGCAATGGTAGAGATGCAGCCCCACCTGGCCTTTCACCTTGAGTAGGTTGGTTGGTCTGCTCAGGTGTGGGTTGTTTTGTTGATAGTAGAGTACTATCTTCAGCTGGGAGCAGCAGATCTATTGACTGGACTGGTTCACTTGTTTCTAATGGTGGCATAATATGCTCCTCTTCTGGATCATCAGCCCATATATTCCCATCCTATGTTTCAGGGTCCCATTTTTACCTATCAATGCCCTCACTTTGTCTTCGGACACTGCTCTAGATCTGCCATTCAGCTGACGTTGTAATTCAGCCACTCACATAATGAGACTTTGGAACTGGTTCTCAGCAATGTGGGCTCTTTTACTACAAACAAGAAGGCTTTCCTTTGTAGCACAGGCAGAAACCTTCAAGTCCGTGACTTGGCACGTTAGATGCACTTCTGAGGCCCTGAGGCAATCCCTCTCCTTAATCACATAGTCCATTGTAAGGAGGAACAGTCAACCAGCTTCCCTATACTTGACATCTTCACAAAACTGCTGGAAAATATCAAACATAGGATCTCCCATAGCCTCTCCTTTAACCAGCAACCCATCTACCTGTGCTCCTACTTTAGTTATTAGCTTTGCTATCTCACAACATGGACTAGTAGGAGTGGCAAAATTACCCATGGCTTTAGGTGTAGAATTAGCATCACCAGTCCTCTTAAGACTAATCAGATTTGAGAACAAATCAAAGAAACTCATATTTATGATTTTATTTCTCTAGAAAAACTCCTGGTACCACTTGTTCCAGACAGGTTTCTTCTAGAGGAACAAAACCAGGACACTAGTAATTTTATTTATATATTTATATTGATAGAAGGATATATAAGATATGAAATAAACAGTTAAATAATCTATAAAGCAGTACAAATGGCTTGGTGCAACTCACTTGTGTGAGACAGCTAATAGACTGGCAGTCCTAGGAGTCTTGAGGGGCGTCGAATAGTCCTCTGTAGACTAATTCAGGCTATCCAGCTACCAGCAGCAAACAGCAAAGCAGGTCACCAACAGTCAGCCAGATGACAGAGTCCAACAGTCCCTAGTTCAAGAGATGCATATTTCAGGAGCGTGGCGAAGCAGGGCTTGAAGCAACCTCAACTCACAGCTACACAGTCCACGATTAGGTGTCCCACAGGTAGTGTTCCTTGGAGGTTGAGGCACAGGATAAACGAGGCAGCCTGCTGGTCCAAAGATCCAAAAGCAAGAGACCAAGGGCAGGGATTACTAAGTCTTTTCTATCTCTGCCCTTCAATTGATCGCATGTGTTCATTGGCAGTGTCATCACCACAGACCTACCTATCGTCTTTGGCCATGTTGACACCACAAGCTTACCTATCACAGCAGAATTCCTTGAAGTTCCCTTGTATAAAGAGCCATTATTGCACAGTTGGTTTTAGGTTTTTTTTGCACAGTTGTTAAATGCTTGATTTCTGATTAAAAAAAAAACATGCTTGAACCCACCAATGAATCCATAGAAGATAGATCATTATGTCAGTTTCTGTGAAGATTTACAACCATGGAAATGCTTGGGGTTGTTCACGTTGAAGTGTCCTCACTAGGGTGGTTATTGGTGCAGTGACTCCTAGAAACATTCTAGCAAAATCATTAGCAATGTTTATGATTGATTCTAGGCATAGAGTAATGTATGATAACATATTTATAGATTGCTTAAATGTGATTAAAATTGTTTTGTGATTTTTTTTCTATAGTGAATTAGAGCAATCTTCATCATAGTATCATTAGAAACTGAGCTGAAGTTTTCAAACATTTCTCCTCTTTTTCCTTTGACTATGACTTTACACATAGAAGAATTATTGGCGTAGATTCACAAACACCAATTGCCACAATTTCGTAGTTAAAAATAACTGGAAATTTAAATTTGATGAGAGACTTAAAAACACTAATGGCAACAAAACCAATAGCAATCTCTTCAAGAGTATTCTAACAGAACTACATAATCCAATACATGCCCCAAAGCTGCACTGGGGCAATAATACCACCTCTGACTGGACTAAATCCAGCTTTGAATTCATCTGGACCTGGTCTTCTATCTTGATGCTTGATTTTGAGAAGGTTTCCTTTCCTCTCTAGGCTCAAGTGTCTTCATCTGGTAAATGGGGACTGCAGCACTTACTTTGGCTCTTGCAGCCACAATCTTTGTTACCAAGTGATTTATTCCTGATATTTCTGGGGAATGGACTGTGAGGGAGGATAAAGATAGTATTTTGTTAAGAGTGCCTGTTAATAGTTCTAAACATAAGTGCCATCATGCTGAGTATACAATGCATCTTTTCAGGAGAAGGAAGTTGGGGACTCATTCCTGCAGGGTAAGAATGAAGACTTGGAGAAGGCCTTTGTCCTTGAGATTCCCTCAGCACTCAGGAGAGAGTTGTGATATCAGACGAGTGGCAGAGCAGCAGCTAGAACCAAGAGCTAGAACCAAGAGCTAGACTCTAAGCCAGCATGATGGATGGAGCAAGAGAAGTGGTGTGCTTCCATTAGGGAGCTGGCTGGTCAAGTAAGCTACCCATACGCGCATAATTGGGCCAGCTGTTTTCTGACCCACAGCATTAGCGGAGGCTCAAGGCAGAATGCTGCAAAATTTGGAGATTTATTGGCAACACTAAAAGAGTTCTTTACAATGACCAACCAGGAGAAAGACCAGGCAAAGAGGCTGAGGGTCAGAAGCATGTCTTCACATACAAAGCAAAGAAGAAACTATCCTGAGGGACCAACTGGAACCATAGCATATCTCACGCAAATATGTCCAACACACGAAGAAACCCCTAACCATGAGTATTGTTTGAGTTCCGGGTGACCTTTATCATGGATTACTGAGTCCAGCTAAAAAGTGGAGTGTGCTGTGGAGGGACAGGTGGTGTCAGAGTTGCTAAGAAAGTTGGGGGCAGTGGTCTGGTGTCAGCAGCTGATGTGCCGCAGGTGACTCTCCTCCCTTTGAGAAGCTTCCCGAGGGCAGCCGCACCCACATTTTCCTCCCCCTCCCGCTGAGGACGGTAATGTCTCATGGAAAAAGCTGAGCAAGTTGCTTGCCATCTTGTGTTTTTGTAATTGTTTCTATTTTTAATATATTATTTCTAATAATAAAAACATAGTGATCACTTCACTTCTTGTGCTTCAGGAATTTTTTCTTTACTACAGGTACTATTGCTACAGAAAGTGTAATGTTTTATTACTCCATTATTATTCATTCATTTCCAAGTTTTTAGAAAGTGAGGACCCGCATGAGAGACAGGAGAGAACTGGGCATCGGGACTGAAGAACTTTGCAGTTTTCGGTTCTCTGACCAGGTTTTGTTCCTATTGATTATATTCATTTCATTTGTATGTAATTTTAGAAAGCATATAATAAGCATATCATCACTTTATGACGAGTTGTATGTATTCTTCTTGTTTTATCATTTTCTTTTGGCTTTATAATTATTACCCCAAATCTATGTTTAAGTGTCTGATGTTTTCATTTAAAAGTCCCAAGTTTTGATTCATTGTTAACATGTATAAAGGGCCTCGTGACTGGTTCCTGTTTACTTGTGCTGTATTCTTTATTTTCTTAACTGGTTTTACTTCCTTCTCAACTGGGTCCCCTATGGGTTTCGGTTAATAGACTGAAATAAATAAAATAAATAAAATGTTACAGGATTATTTGGGTGGTCTAAATCCTTCTATCTTTACTAGAAAGCTTTAAAATATGTATTCAGTCAATATTTTAATTATCAGAATGAAAGACTAAATTATTTCTATGCTGTGTACATTAATAATTTAGCACATTAGTAGCATGGTAAGTAAAAATACATATTAGTACACACAAATATAGCATATGAACAAAGATATTGTTCTCAGTTAACATGTATTCTGTATAAATTTTCAAATACTTAAGGTATATTCATATGTTACTAATGAGTTATTTATTTTATGATGTTCCTAAAGTTTATATGCATCTATTAGTGATATTTTATCATTGTAATCTTAAATTTGTATATTTGTAAATATACAAATGAGGGGATCTTCTCCAAGAAAAAAAGTATTTTTTTCAAAGCTATATATTTAATTTTTTTGTACAAAACAACCTTATCACCTTCAAAATACACTCCATTGCATTTAATACATTTGTCAAATCTGTGAGTCTATTCTTGGAAACATTTTTCAAATTCTTGTGTTTGGATGGCTGACGATATCTCACTCAATTTTTTTCTTCACCTCTTCTAAGTCATCAAGTAAGTGTCCTTTCATGACCCTCTTCTTCTGCAGAAACATTCCCATGGAGAGAGTTCAGGCGAACAAAGTAGGAGGGGCAAAAGCTCACCGAGAGGCTGGGGAGCAGGTGCTATTTGAAAGTGACAAAAGCAGCCCCCAGTCTGCCACAAAGCAGGCCACACAGTTATGCAATTTTTTCAGAACCTCTAAATAGAAAGCTTGATTAACAGTCTGTCCTGGTGAAATGAACCCCAAGGGCCCTGTCTCCCTCACATTAAAAAAAAGAACAAAAGAGCATCATTTTGGGGGGATACCCCCTTTTATGTTTGACACCTAATTGGCAGAAATATAAACAAATGCAAAGGTAATAAAGATGAGCTACTTACACATACAATGATTTTTGCTCCATTATGTTATGTTGCAAGACTCTTTAATTCCTTCTTAGCTTGAAGTATTTTCTCATAGTAATAGCATTATGATTATTACATGTATATATAAAAAGCATCCTTAAGCTCCCTAGTTAGAGTGCATGTTTTCTACTTTTAAGTAAAAAAGTTCAACTTCAGAAAATTATCTCTGACTAAAGATAGCAAGCAATTTTCAGGATTTAGGTGGGAGTCTATGTTTTTTTTTTCTAAGAAAAAGTTCAAGAACACTGGTCTTTTTCCTTGGACATTTATAATTACACTGGATCTTATAATTAGGTGTGATTCAAAACAGCAAACATTATTTAAAATGCTTTATTTTTCTCTGTTCAATATATTTTAGTACAAAGATAAAATATCAAGCAATAGATAGCATATCATACATGTAGTTTATGCTTCACTTACAGTATTAATTTTTCATTTAATGGTGTGTGAATAATAATTATAAAATTATGGGGAAATATGTCACATCTATAGAACATGATTGTCTGTTATGTACAACCTGATTTTATAAGAAATTTTGGCAATCTGAATTTTGATATTGCATATGAACTGAATTTTATTTTGAAGCTTAATGTTTAGATAGTTCCTTTTTCTATCAAATGATGCAGAATAAAGAAATATACTTCTTTATCTCTGAAATTTTATATCATATTTAGGAAATGATACCGAATAAGTTAATTAATTTTTCTTACATGAGAAAGTAATACAATATTTAACATTGATGACTCCTTGTAATAGTATCCGGCATTGATTTACCATTGTCCATGTGCTGACAAATGACCCGTGGCGGTTACCCAGTGTGGGTCAGAGAAGAACTGTGCAGTTCCATCGGTCTTCCAATGGCTGATTTTTCCAGTGATAGGTCAGTGGACATTATATTAATTTCTAGATAGACTCAAATCGTCATTGTTTCAATTATCAGCTAAGTATATTTTCCATTTGCTTTAGCCAGAGATTCCAAGTGCCTTATTTACACTTCTTGAGTTCGGTAATAATCCATTCAATTAATGATTTGTTTTCTCCTGAGGGGCCCTAAGCACACAGAAAAGGAAAGTACTTTTCCAAGACAGATCTACAGGAGCTCTCTGGTAAGGCATCGTGTCCTCTGCAAGGAGTCCTGGTTGTGTAGTGAATTACTCACTGGGGGTGGGGGTGGGGGGAGTGCTGAAAACAACAGATGTCTCTGAATCCACCACTTGCTCAATGGTGGATAAAGATGAGGGTTTTGCTCCAGTGCACATTTTAAATCTTGGAAACCCATAGAAGCAATTCTATTCTGTCCTATAGAGTTTTCAGCAGTTAGAATCGCTTCCCTGGCAGTTGTGTTCGTCTGGATTGACTAGAAAAACAAATCTACGGAGACACTAGCAGGTGTGCGGCAGAGAGCTTCATAAGAAAGAGGAATTGTATATTGAGAAAGCAGCCCAGCCCAGTTCAGGTCAAGTCCATTAAGTCTGAAATCACTCCACATGTTGCTACTAGTCCACAAATTCCAGATCAAGTCCAATATTACGGCACATGTCGATACTAGTCCATGAATTCCTCTTTAGCCTCATGAAACGTAAGCAATGATGTCAAATGCAGGAAGATCACAGGTCAGTGGGTGGAAAACCTGGTGGAGACAGCAGTGGTGGAAGCATCGCAGCCCAGGCGGGGGTCTGCACCTGGCTCCTCCAGCACCAGGGCTTGGGTTCTGTCAGTATAGCTCCGTGTGGCTTGTGGATTGTCTCATAAGGAGTGAGTGCATCTGGCCTCCAGTGACCTATTTACCTCTATTGTGCCTCCAACTGAGGTCAGCAAGCTGCAACCTGATTGACGGCCTAAATTCTACCCCTTCACCTTAGCATTCTCAAGTTGACACCGGAGTTTATCTGACTACCACAGCAATGAAAACCACCCGACAAGAGAAAGATGAGGTGTTCCCAGGAGGTCGGAGAGCTTTGGAAACCCCGTCGCGCAGGTCTTCTATCCTTTAGCATCACTATGATTTGCAGTGTTCAGACACAAACTCGGCCTCTCCCGTGGTGGAGTAGAGGGTATTTTTCATGACTCTGCAGCATTTGCAGTAAGCCACTTTATTACAAGTTTTCACCTATGATGCCACAATTTCGTTTCAACTGTCCTTTCATTCTTTTCCCTTTTTTGGACCAAAGTTACCTCAATTGTGCTATCATCTCTATCCATAGGTTCCCATGCTTAATTGTCTTACCACCACCCCCTTTTGAGGAAACTACCAGAAAAAGCTCAGCAGCAGAACCGCCTCCAACCTCCACCCCCCCCCCACCTCAACCACACCCCCACACATATACATCCTTCCCACAAGCATAACTTAGTATTCACCTATCTGCTTTTGTAATCCCCCCCTTCCCCCTGGATCATCCCAGCACCACCTAGTGGGTGGTATCACACATTTGGGGAAACACAGCAAAATTAATGTTGACTAACTGATAATAAAACATAAAATGTAAGTTTTTCCCCCCAGGGCTTGAGATGAAATTTAAATGAGCCTGATCTTTAATCGGTGTTTTTCTAGTAACTGATATTGCTCCTTTATAGAAAGAGAGGTATTCTAGTCCTGTGGAGATCTCTAACCGCAGACATCCCTGGAGATAGTTCTCCTGTGTCTCACAGCGCAGAGCCTCGGAGTCAGAATTGACTCAATACAAGGGAGTCTGGCTTCAGTTTGGTAAAATGACTTAATACTCCGTGTATCATAGTGTGGATTGGCTGGGGTTAGAGAAGACGCTGAAGAAACAAAACTAAACTTAATGTTAACATTGAATAAAAGAAAATATATTAGATTTTGGTAAAAAACAGAATTGAATGAGAATCACAATCTTTACCAATATGGTGACACAAGCTCCCAAGTGAAGCTTTGCTAAAACTGCTTCTGTCTTTCTTGATGCAAAGTAAGTACTTAAAATAATAAGTTTTACTCTACTACATGGGAAATGGTAGTATGTACATTTTACAGTTATTTTTATTTGATGTTTATAGAACATTTTAACATTGACAAGTTGAAGCTTATTTCAAATAAATTTAGAATTAAAGCTGATTTACTATAGCTGTATATTGAGAATTACACAGGTAATATATTTCAAGATATGACTATATATTGCTGTTGCAATATAGAAGCAGATTGCTTATTTTACCATGACAGTGTTATTTTGCTTTAGGGAAAGAATATTAAATCCCATGAATATTTGTTGAGCCTGTTTTTCTATATTAAAGATCATGCCGCTCCCAAGTGTTTTAAGCAGAAATGAAAAGGAAGAAAGAAAGAGGGATAGGAAGAAAGGCTGATTCTGCCTCTCAGGAGACACATGTGGTACCTGGGAAATCCTTCTGAGTGCCGTCCACACAATCTGTGCAACGGGTGGGAATGACTTGGCTATCAAAGTCAAAGGAGGAGTCAGATGTGTGTGTGTGTCTGTGTGTGCAAAGCAGGACTGATATTAAAAAATAAACCACTCATCAAAATAATGGAGTCATTACCTAAACTTTTTAATAGATCATATTGCTTGGGGAGTTACCTATTACTTGATGTGACCTATGCTCACATTATGAATACATGGATATGTTAATTCATTTAATTTTATTAACCTCATGAGATAAGTACTGTTTCTCTATAGTTTAAAATACACAATGTGAAAATATACAAAAAGTAACTGGAAATTCCTAATCATCACAGACCATTATTCATTTGCATTTATATAGTAGAAAATATTATGAACTATTTATAAGCAGAGTAGCTTTATCAGTCCTTCTACATATTTAAAATTGTAATAGTTTATTGACCATAAAATGCAATGGTTTGAATATTTTTAAATTATCACTACAATCAATTAAAGCAATTTCTTTCATTTTTGTATTCATTGTTATTAGCACCCCAGTTCCCCCGACGTCCTCTGTTGTAATCCTATGACACTATTATCCTAGTGACTGTCTTTATAGATTGATCTGTTTTCAATTTCATACTAAGAAAATAATATTTTAGGAAAGCCAACTTAAATAAATAAAACTTCAATCCAAAAGAAGCAGATGGGAATTAAAAACTCTGGTAGATACATACAATTGAGTGCTATGCGTCCCTAAAAACAGCGATGACTCCACGAAACACCTAAAGACATGGAGGGATCTGGCACACATTATGTTGAGTGAAGGCAATCAATCAGAAAAGGACACATACTGATGGGTCCACTTCCGTAGCAACAACATGCGGGATGTGCACAGGCTCAGCCTTGTCTGCTGGCAAGGATGGCCAGACAGCCTGGTAAAGAGCTTGATGGGTGCCAATGAAACATACACCATCTGCTGTAGGTGAGTATTTTGAAGGTCACTTTGCCAGAGGTGCCTCAAGTCAGCTGGGATAAAGTGGTTTCATGGATAAAATGGAGAAAGGGATACTGTCTACTGAGTGACTGTCATGCCAAGCTCTGATGAGATCCTGCTGGGTAGATAGACAGCCATATCAGAGGGGTGAAAACTAATGGGAAGATCAAGTCAGGAGAGGAGAAAGGGGGAACACAATTATAGGAGTCCTGGAAGGAAAATCAGGAGAACTGACCTCCAGTTGAGGGAAGAATGAGTCCTAATAGTTGTAGGGACTCTAGTGGGTTAGTGGTCCTAGTGGTATGTACCAAATCGGCCATTTCCGGGTCATTAAGGCACTTGGTGTCCTCCAGAGGCTGCATCAATGAAATCCAATGCAGAAAATACATGGGGTGAACTGGACTCTCCCGCAGACCCACTTGTAATCTGAGGACTTAAGTCAGAAACAACATAGTGCCCGAGAAAGCAGAAGATAGCTACACCAAGATTGGTGACTGCTACAGGCAGACAGCATGGTCTTGATACATCAATGCCCTAGGTTATATTGAGACATGTATTATTCTGGCAAGCCTGTGTTTGGAATTTTCAGTGAATATTATTATAAATTGCATACAACCAAGAAAGGATTAAATGTATACAAGTGCATAATTCAGGTACTGTGATACAAAGCTAGTCTACATTGACCCAATAGTTCTCCCTCAACAGAATTAAAAAAAAAAAAAAGTACCAGCTGCTAAGCAAAGACAATATTAACAAAAGATCATTATCGCCCAGGGGGGATGATTGATAATTTCTACCATAAATGAACAAGGTGTTTTTGAAAGGGAACTAAAGACAGATTTAGAAAACAAAAACATATCCAGGAATGGGTTTGGGGCTCATACTAAATCCTAGCTTCAACTGAAGAACAATTAGTTCTTACGTCATGGCCCTGTCTGGTACTCACCTTCAAGAAAGGAATACAGAAGAGAAAGATCTCACAGTGACACCATAATAGTTTGCTACATCTCAAGGACTTTATATTTGATATTAAACATTTATTTAAAAAATAATTATATAAGATATCAAAAACGATAAGTGAACAAAAGCAAACTCACTGCTGACTCAATTCAATTCTAACTCATCATGACCCTACAGGGCATGATAGAACAACCTTTGTTCTGATACTCACAGAGACATGTAACTAACCTCTAGAGATTCTTTATTATTATTATTATTATTATTATTACTATTATTATTATTTTTATGCTAACCCCAACCATAGGAGTTCTTGATTAGAAGCTTTCTACCTCAAAGTGACTGGTTGGTTTGGTCTGTTGCCTTTCACTTAGCATCCCATTGGATATCCACAGTGTAACAGAGATGATAGTCAATTAATCAGATTATATTTTTTATGTATTTACCATTTCTATGAGATTTATTCATCACTACTTTTTCTGAATAGCAGGAATACTAAATAACAAAGTGGATCATTCAAACACTTCAAGTAGTTGATATGTATTGGCAATTTGAAATTAGACATGCTAGAAATATTTAAATCATGGAATTTGGCAATTATTGAGTATAAGAATTTGATTTATTAACTTAGTTCATATTTTCTAGACTTAATAAAATGCTAGAGAAGTGTTAAGATGAGTTTTCTTTAAAGATGTGTCAGATCTCATTAAGTATTCTTAGTGCTCTAGAATTTACATTTGTGTTTCTCTAATTCATCTGGAGTAAAATTTTTGTTCATGAGGTGTTATGAGTTCTGTTTCATTCTTCTGCAAATCGAGATACAATTTTTCCAGCACTATTGATTTAAGAATGTATCTTTTTCTTAGCTAATGATTTCCAGTCCTTCCTTTTCAGTTTTCTGTTGGCATATACTTTTATTTCTGAGCATTCTGTTTTATTCCATGTGTCTACAAATGCATCATTATCCCTGTAACAACCTCTTTTGACCACTGTGACTGAGTAGCAGGTTTTTAGGCTGGATAATGAGAGGCCTCCTACTGCGTTCTTCATTTTGAGAAGCTGTTTGCTGACGCTGGATCTCTTCTCTCTCCATATGAAGTTAGTAATTAAGTTGTTTCATTTCTTTAAAGAATGAGTTTGGACTTTGGGTTAGACTTGAATTATATTTATAGATTGAGTAGTGTTGACATTTTCACAATATTAAGTCATTCTCGTCATAAACGCAATATTCTTCTATTAGTGTAGTTCTCTTATAATGTTTTGTAGTTTTCTTTGGTAAGTTTATTTATAGACATTTCATCTTTTGTGTGACTACTGTAAATGGTATTTTAAGTGTTTTTTCTAAGCTCTCCTCAAAGACATACTGAAATATAAATGATTTGATAGTTAATCTTCTATCCTCCTACTTTACCAAATCACCCAATTGTGTCCAAGAGGCTTTTTGCAGAGTCCTTGGGATATTTTGCACATAAAGTCATGTCATCTGCTAACAGAGAGCATTTCACTCTGCCTTTGTCTAATTCTATTCTTCCATTTCTTTCTGTGTTCTAATAGCTTCTGCTCAGACTTCCAGCATGACGTTGACTACAAGTGGTGACCTGCACTCCGAGAAAAAGTAGTTCTCATGATTTAGACGTTTAATAGCTTGAGGTAACTGGATCCTCTAGTCATGGTTATAAAGATATGTATATTTCATATCTATATATCTTTATAAATCCTATCATTTGTATGGCTTATTTTAGTGATCAGATTGTTATATGTCAAATTCTAATTTATTTTTTAGTTTTGCCTCTAATCTAATAAAAACAAAAGTGTGCTAAGATATATAACTCAAAGTATTTGCTTACCTTTTAATATAAATTTTCTAGCTATCCACCCAAGTAAATGTGTCTTATCTTTAGTTAGTAGTAATTGCACTATCAAACAAAATTGATACTTCTCATAATCATCAAAATGTATTTCTAAGCTGAGCTCTGGTGGCGTAGTGGTTGAGTGCGGGACTGCGGCCCATTTGCTTTGCAGTTCAAATCCAGCAGCAGCTCTCTGGGAGCTCCCACGACCACCAGAGGGCAGTGATGCCAAAAACAAAGCAAAACAACAAAAATAATAAATAAATAAAAAATGTACTTCTTTTTATGTGAAAGCCATTACTTGATTTGTATAATATTTTTCTCATAAAATATATTTTCCTCAGCAAAATATCTGATATTTGATCCATTTTATGAGGTGTTTAGTAGATTCATTGCTATTCTTCAATGTTGTGTAATAGTCCACCAATGTTGTGTATGGGACATCATTAGGTTATCCAATCATCCAATGTTATAGGTTCCTTAGAGTTTTCTGTCATTGTGAATATTGCCCTGATGAAAGAAATATGTATATATATTATTGTAGTCTATTTCTCTAGTGTACAATCCAAGTAGAGGAATTTGGGGGTCATATAATATTACTATTCCTCAACTATTTAAGGAGGTCCCAAGCTTTTTTTCACAATGGTTACACCATTATAAAGTCATACATTATAATGTATGAGTGATCTTGCCTCTCAGCCTCCTCCAGTACTTGCTATTTCTGTTTGTGTGAATTAGTCTTTAATGATGGAGTGAAGTCTTATCTCATTGTTGCTGTGATTTGCATCTCTAATTGGCTAAAGATTATATGTCTTCCTTTTATTGTGTACACATTTTAAAATTTTGTTATTTGTTTGAGGTGGTGCATTTTTCTATAAATTTTTGAATTAAGGGCCTTGTCTAATCTGTTACTGCCATTTTTTGCCTGAGAATGAAGGTTATCTTTCCACTCTCTAGGTTAAATATTTGGATGCACATAAAAATCTAGTTTTAGAAGGTTGAAGTCATCCAATCTACCATTCACTCTTTGTATATTTTCAATTAGTGTATTTATCCATGTCCCAAGGACCCTAACTTCATCCATATTTTTGAACTTTTAGGATTTAGGGTTGTTTTTAATCCTTTCTTAATAAACTAGAGTGAGTTGTGAATGTTTTTTAATTTTTCTACAAATGAATTTACCAGAAGTTTTGTTAAAGTTCTTCCTACATTTAATGGACTTCAGTCCTTATCAAATGATCTGTCATCGATAAGTGAATGGATTTACCTCTGGGTTCTCATTTCTGAAGACCAGCCATTCTGAACCTGTGGGTCACGACCCCATTGGGGTTGAACTACCCTTTTACAGGAGTCACCTAAGATTATCAGGAACACGTATGTTCATTGGTCTTAGGAACTGAGAGACCACCCACATGCAAGTATCCAGCGTGATGACATCATCGTGCCAACTCCATCACATGTGCCAACTCCATCACATGTACCCCATACAAATACAGGTGTATGTGACAGGATTGGTGCCATAATGTACTCATGCAGATCAGTCACATGTGTAGAGAGCAGCTACTATGTAGAAAGCTGCACTACTGAAGGTAAAATGGCTTTTCATGAGTTATAATGAGTGGGTAAATTTAAAATCATGTACTGTAAAATCAACTACTGCAAAAAAAAATCTGTATCATAGGAACTTAATCTTGATGCTGCTAATTCCCTGGTGGAGATGAGAAGCTATCTCTCCAATTGTATGGAGTTAGTCTCAGAGACAATGAATTACGGAGAAGACAAGATGGGAGCATCCGAATAGCTGCAGGAGCCGGAGGAGAAACCACACGGCCTTGCTCTGATGGAACCAGACCTCTGAAGCTGAAGAAGCCATGTGAAGACCCCTGCCAGTGCTGAGTAGCTTCTACCACCATTGGTGCTGTTGATGGACCCTGATCCCTGGAAACAAATAGCTGTGAGGGGAACCCTGCACCCACAGGTATGTGACTTCATGAGCTAATATCCGACTTATGACTTTGAACTGGACTGGATTGAGATCTCAATGTTCCATTCTTTTTGTATCTAAACCATTCCTCTATATCCATATGCGAGTCTTTGTATTTGTTTCTCTAGTTTACCTGGAGTAACACACATTGCAAGGATAAAATACAATACGCCTTGATTTTTCTGAAAAGATCTGATCAGTCCAAATGAAACTTCAGCTTTGGCAAAAAAAAAATGGATGAAAAGAAAATTTACATGCTGCCCACCTTATCTGCTTTCTTTGAGGAACGTGACATTGAACCAGACAAAAGAATTACAATGACAATCATCATTGTGCTTTCCAAAACTACCTGACTTGCACTTGGCAGAAGCCATTCCCAGTGAAAGTCTAAGATGTTCCTGAGATAACACAAGAGGAGTTCATTGAATTTATTAACAGTGGTGCAACTAGATCTCATTTCTTCACAATGCAAGTTACAAAATTGTGGATCAAGTACTTGCAGCCATATCCTGTTTTGTCTGAGATTGTGTTTTGCCTTATTTCATATCCAACAACCTATATTTGTGAAACAGGGTTTTCCAGCTTGTTGGCTATCAAGTCTAAACACAGAAGTAGACTTGCTATGGAAGATGATCATTGTGCTGTTGCAAAGACTGCTCTGAGAATCTGATCTGATGAGAAGGAGACTATCTGAACCTTTGCACTTAGGTGGGCCTTTAACGCATAGTGTCGCAAAATATAGCGATGTAGTTTACTATTGTTATATTAAGACTGCTACTCCATGCTACACCATGCTTCAAGACAAAATTACATTTATTTGTAATTAAAAATAAATATTTCAAAATATGATTACATATTTTTTGTGATTAACCCCTATGTTTAAATTTTGTACAATGTGAAACAATGAAAATATATCCTGCATATCAGATATATACATTATGATTCATCACAGTAGCAAAATTACAGTTATGAAATAGCAATGAAAATAATTTTATGGTTGGGATCACTACAACTTGAGGAACTGTATTAAAGTTTACAACATTAGAATAATAGAGAGCCACTACTATAGAATAATATTAATATTTGAAAGTGAAACAAAAATAGGTGATTTACTTGTACAATTGCTAATTCTCAGTCAATAAGAAATTTAGGAAAAAACTTTCAACATTATATATAATATCAGATATTTTCTGATCTTTTCCTATATATGTGTACATTTCTTGAACATATTTACTTAAATGTGCTCTTATCACTTTACAGCTTCTCAATTGCTTTGTGGTTTCTGTAGATCTAATTTATCTTCTTAGTTTTACTCACCATGGTTTTCTCCTGGTTTCTCCTGGCATTTAGGCTTTGCTTTTCTACAGTTGATAATAACTTATGTGATTTTTCACATTCACTTAGAAAGTGATTTAAAATGAAACTATATGTAACTCTGTTGTGTTCCTACACATTATTCCTAGCATATAGTCTTTCTGCTACTTTAAATAATTTAGTTAACAAAAGAGATAGCTATTGCATGAGAATATCAATATGCTATAATTCAAATACAGCATCATATTTTGTAACATACTTGTTTTGGTTTTTAGTCAAATAGCATTTATAAAATTCCAAACATGACCTACTGTTCAGATATGACAAAACCTTTCATGGCACTAAAATATAGCAGTAAAATTGATCATGTTATTTTCATGAGTCTGGAAAGCGAAGTCTTATAACAGATAACAATCATAAACCATTCTTGCCCACAGATCCAAAGATTACAAACAAGAAACCCTCTGATTCAAATTTTAAAAACAATGTTATTTGATTTCACAAACATGAAGATAAAAAACCACGTGGGAGCTGTTTCTGTGCAGCAACAATCCAGCCTGCATTTGAACAGAATAAACCCAGAAGTACCTGAGGTCACATGGTTGACAGAGCTCAGTTCGAGGGTGCCCCGAACACAGACAACAGGAAACAAGCCCAGGCCTTCCTTTAACAAAGCCTCAAGTCCCCATGACTTTGCTTTAAGGCAATGTCTCTTCGTGCTGCAACTACTCTCCAATGTATGCTTTATGAAATACCACAATTGCTATGGGGTCCACTCTCCTGCACTCTTGGGTTGCAGCCATCCCCAAACCCAGGGGGATGGCTGCCAATGGAGTGCACTGCACTTCCTGGTACTGAGAGGTGTTTTCGGTAATTCCACCAGGACTAGATTTCGACACATGGTTTCCCTAAAGGAAGGACTGCTCTGCTCCCGGCTTTACTCACACTTTCGACTGGGCGTAAGGCGCCAGGTAATCCAGAGCCGCGACATGCAACAGGAACTTGGGGCTCTTGGTGCAGGTCCCCAGAGACACTGGCTTGTCCGCAGAGACGGTGGAGGCCAGCTTGAGGATCGTCTCGCTCACGCAGCACACCCTGTCGTTGGGCAGCTGGAAACAGTAGGCGCCGTCGGGTCTGACCACACACAGCTGAAGCCTCTCCCCGATGTATTTCGCGGGTTTCTTGAACACGCGGGTCTCCTCTTCGGTTCACGGCCGCATCTTCCTGCCACGCAGGAGAACAGGACCCGCGTGGCTCCCACGCCAGAAACGGAAGTGGCCGGTCTGCTGCGCCCTGACACCCCTCCAAGTGCCCCCTTGGTCTGCTTTCCATCCATTCTCCCACCCATACTTGAGTTTTTGATAAGTCAATTAGATATTTTGTTATCATGAATCTTCTCATAAACCTTGATGTCTTATTAGATGTCATTATAAATGCTAAACGCTTTTATACTAGTATTTAAAAATCTCTAAGTGATATTTTGTATCCTATACAATTCATTGCTCTGAAAACAATGCACTTATTGTGGTCATAAATATTTCTTGGAAAAAACTTGTATTTGAAAATTAATGACTTTGCCCAGATTGATTTCTCACACTTTTATGTCCGTTAATGAAACTTAAAATTAGGTCATTTTTTAACAGTCTTTTATTTTTTATTTATTTTTTAACAATCTTAACATCCTAGCAAGTTTTATTGTTTGTATTTACTCTTGTGAAGGATATTCTTTCCAAATAAAATTTCTTTATTAATTTCATGACATGTTTTTATAAGTGTATCACTATCACAGATAAAATACCACTAGAGAAATGAACTTAGGTAGCTTTCTAAATACTTGAATGAAAAATGCAGCATAGCCATATTTTATAAAATAATTTCAGGCTATGGAATTAAAATAATATTCATATATTTAGGGCACATATAATAAATGTAATTTTCTAAGCAAAAAAATTAGGGGGCATAAAAGGAAGATTTGCATCTAAAAGAAATAATTTGTTATTTCTGACTAGGTAATATGAAAAAATATCAGTTTTTGCTAGATGTTATGGCATGTACATTTAAGATAGTTTAGCAAAATTTATACACTTAAAAAAATGAAAATTTGGGGTGTTTATTTTCGTATAACAACCATCATTTAGGCAATAAGAAAGTGCTTTCTCTTGAAATATATATTACTCAGTGAAATAATGAAGATAGAGATCAAAGCAGTAGCTATGCTTCGGACTGATACTGTTGTTATTGTGTGTTTAGACCATTGACATGGATTTGTAATACCAGTGATAGTTTGGTATATTTTCTAGTATATTAATGAGAAAAAACTGATTGCAGTGAATGTTAATCAAAAACAATGGTAAATTACACTTGTGCTGATTAATGCTTTTTTATCTTCTTCAGTAACTTTTGTTAATAATGTGGAATTCTATTCCTTTGAAATAGCATATTCCTTCTTGATACTCTATCCTTATTCTGGAATCTTTGCTAAAACAGATTCACTGAGTGACCCTGGGGATATTTGGAATAGAATTGACATAGTTTCTAGCAGCAAAGCAAGACAGAAATCATCACAATATGACTAGCTGGCAAATAAGTTGTGGGCACATACAAGTATATATAATTTTGAGATTATCTCAATAATTCTTAAAAGATTGAAATATTGCAAACGATCTTCTCTGACCTCAATATTTTGAACTGAATGATAAAGAAAAGAACTCAAATATACACAAATATTTAGAAATTATACATCTTACTCTTCACCAACTATATTAGGCCGGGTTGACTAGATAACTGAATCCAGCGACACTCGTAGACATGTAAGAAAGAGCTTTATTTCAAGAAGTAGTTATAAATCAGGAAATCATCACAACCCAGTCCAGATCATGACCATCATCTGATAATAGTCCAAAAGTCTAATACTAGATCATAAATCTCTCCTCAGACTCATACAATCAATGATGCAAAATGCAGGAATATTACAGGGGGTGAAAGACCTTGTGGATAAAATGGTGATGGAAGCATCACAGGACTGGCTCAGGTCCAATCAGGGTTCATCAGCAGAGAGTTGATGGCAAAGGAAGAGAGAGTTTCTGCTTCCAGAGAGTCATTTACCTCAGCAGAAGCTCTAAATGAGGTCATAAAGCTGTGACCTGATTGACAGGTATGTTAGTCCGGGTAGACTAGAGGAACAAATTTCATAGACACTCATATGGATATAAGGAAAGGGTTTAAATATACAAAAGGAATGTGACACTAAGAATGCATCCCAATCCAGTACAGTACAAAGTAAGATGTCTGATATTAATCCATATGCCCGAAATTAGTCTATAAAGTCTCCTTCAGACTCACAAATTCACAGGTCAGTGGGTGCAGAATTCTGGTGCTGACAGGGGTCTCCCCATTGCTCCTCGCTTCCAGTGCTCAGGGTCTATCAACAGCATGCCACTTCAGCTTCAGAGATCTGGCTCCATCAAGGCAAAGCCATGTGTTCTCTGTGCCGGCTCCTCCAGCTTCTCAGACGCTGCCATCTTGTTTTTTCCATGACTCATCGTCTCTGAGTCTAACTCCCAACAACAGGGGAGATAGCTTCTCATCTTCATGAGGGAAATATCGCGAGATTTCCCAGAAGTCTCAGGAGAAAGCCATGCCCACATAGAGGCCTCATTGGCTACTCAAGGGCTATCTCTAGATTTGCAGGCCAGACTCCACCTCTACATTTCAATCATAAAATTAACATAAGCACATGACTGCCACAACAGGCTAAACTCCACCCATACATTTTTTTATCTTCAGGTTGACATCAAATTATTTAGTTACCATATTGACCAATCAGTTAAGAAAAAATCTGAGAATTCTTAGACAAAATGCATATAAAAGCAGAAATCAAGACATATACCACACAGTTAAGTCAATCAGCAGCAAGAAATTTCCAGTGCTAAATGCCCATATTTAAATAGACAATTTTAAATCAATAACTTGTCTTTAAAAATTGACAAATTTTGAAAAGAATGTCCAATCAACGTAAAAATAACTGTCAGATTGGACATAACAGAAATTTGAACAATGAAAATAACACTAGTGAAAATATTCACTTACTGTTGTCTAGTTGATTGCAATGCACAAGGAACCTGTACTATGTCATATAGAAGAAAATAGAACCACTCCTGCAGATTTCTCAGACTGTACATGTTTACATGAGTAGAAACCCTCATCATTTCCCCTTGGAGGAACTGCTGTTTACCAACTGCTGTCCTTGCAGTTAACAGGCCAATGAGGAGCCCACTATTTCACCTGGGCTCCTTTGAAAATAAAGTAGATAACAGAACTTCTGAGACCTAGCTACAAGACCTCACACTGGAGTTTCCCTCTCTGATATCTGCCCTGATCCTTCAGCTGAGGTCTTTGAAGTTCCCTTCCCCACCCAGAAATGGAGTGACTACATTGGTCACCCTTTTACCCACTCTCTCCAGCTCCAGACTAGCCAGGGTAGATAACAATAGATATCTAGACATTAATTTGCAGCAATTGAAGAGCTGCAGGATATTTGCTTGTGACAGAACCCAGTTTCTCAGCGCATAACCTGTAGTACTGTGCAGGACAGAGGTGTGAGTAACACAGGAGTGAGGCAGGGGAGAATTCAGGTCCAGACAGCCCCAAACTAAGTATGCTAATCTGGTCCTCCTTCCCTGGGCTGTAGAACAGCACAGCCCAATACAAAGACAACTCACAAAACTATTATATAAAGGGGGCATTTTTTTCTTTCATAAATACACTGTGAGTTCTAATGTGTGTGCCTTTGGATAACTTTAAATGTCTGCCACCAGATCCTTTTCCATTAACATATCATTATCATAACAAGACAGCCAGAAGTCTAATGCCAGAGCACAGCCTAGGATTTTAACATAACCAAACAGGAAAAGCCAAGATGTTCTCATAGCCAAAATCCAACCCCCAAACTGTATCTACTAGTTTTAAGCTCCACAGACTGTCTTTAAATACTTCAAATTGAAGCCAGACAGTCCAGACTAGGCTTCTGCCTCACTGCAAGCTGGTCCACTGAGTCATTGCGCACTCTGCTTACATGACAGTTCAACCAACCACCATAAGAGGCCAGAGGTAGACCTTGAAAACACTCTTTTTCATATAAAGAAACTGCTCAGGCCCCTTGGTCTCCCAGGAACATGGCATCCAGTTCTTCCAAAATGACATGCAAACAGCAATATACCTCAAACTCTTCAACAAGAAAAACAAAATGTGGCAGTGAAGGAAGTCTGAAACTGATACTCGTTGAAGAATCAGACATTGATCTGCCAAAAATAATTCTTGAGACGGAAGTTCAGAGTAACGCAGGATATGAGGGAATCAACATAGAATAAGGACATAATGATAGTGGAGATGAAGTCCATGATAGAGTGGTTGAAGCTCACACACTGATGGGAAGTACACAAAATGATGGATGCAGTAAAAGAAGTAAAACACAAGATCATGGACTTCATCAACTGACCAGAAGATGTGGAGAATCATTCCACTGATCTCGAGGGCAATCAATCAGACTTCCACAAATGGGGAAGACAGTCAAACAAGACAATGAGAAGTTGGAGAAAGCCTGAGAACAATGGCACATGCTATGAAGAATAGTACTTGAATAACTAAGACACAATGAAGAAGTCAACAGCTAAATTAGCAAGGGAATTACTGTAAGAAACTTCCCCACATTAATGAATGAGAATTAGACACTCATATAGGAAGCAGAGAGGACACCAATTAGACTAAACTATTGGAAGATCTCCCCAAAGCCCATAATAGTTAAATAATCCAACTTCAAGGAAAAAGAGAAAATTTAAAGACCAGCAAGAGAAAAAAAAGGTGATCATACGCAATGGTACTCAGGTAAGAATATGCTCAGACCTATAATGTGAGGGAAATGTAGAGTAACATCTTCTGAAAGCTGAACAACAAAAGAATTGCCGACCCAAGACTACTCTATTAATATAGATGGTATTGTAAGATTCTTCCCAGACAGGAAATAACTCAAAGAATATGCCATAAAATTCCCAAACCTGTGGAAAATTCTTGCCACCTCACTGTGGTTAGAAGACCAATATCCACTAAGCATAAGCAGGAGACGGCCATATAGTCCACTTCCAACTAGAAGTCAACATGTAGAAAACAATTACCAAGATAACATTGTCTCAGAGGGAAAAGAAAGCAAGAATGTAATCCCCACATAAACAAAGCAGACTGATATGAGCGATAGGAAAGCAGCTAGCAAAAATGGTATAAGAAGACAACAATGAATCCACAGATTTTGGATTTAAATGTCAGTATACTGAATTGTGGATTTGAAGGTCAATAACCTGAACTTACCCAATAAAGGTTAGCAGACTGACTCAGGAAACATAACTCATCAATCCGTTGCCTGCAAGAGACACATTTTAAGCTCACAAAATTGGACTAATAGTAAAATGTTGGCAGAAAATATATCAGGTAAATGGCAAACTGAAAAAAGGCAGGAGTTGTGATCCTAATTTCTGAAAAAACTTGATCTCAAGGCAAAAACCACAGCAACACACAAAGATGAAAAAAAGAAATCACAGACTCAAGAATCATAGTTGGTGACTTTTATACAGAGAAAGATACAGGAACTTTTATACAGGGAAAGAAGCTCAGCAAGGAGGCTACATAGATAAACACTACAATTAGGCAACTGGACCTGAAAGACATTTGAAGACTTTTCCATACAAATTAAAAAAAGCTTCACCTTCATTTCCAGTGCAGATGGTTCATTTTTGAAAATAGACCAAATGCTGGAACACAAGTCAATTCTGAGTAAATGCAAACACATAGAGGTCTCTCAGGCATTTCTCTTGACCAGCACACAGTAACACTGAGATCAATAAAAGAACCCTAGAAAAGCAAGAGCAAAGGACTAGAAGATAAATAATGATCTTCTAAGACATGAATGGGTACTGACCCACATTAGAGAGGAAATTTGGAAGTTTCTATAAATTAATGCAACATAATGAAATCAGTAAGATACAGCTGAAGCAGTTATCAGAAGAAGTTTGATAGAGTATATATATATATATATATATATATATATATATATATATATATATAAAGAGAGACTTATGAGTGATATGCTATCACAGTACTATGGGGGCATTCCTGGCAGGACCTGCGAACCTGGTGGAAAGGCATGAAAGCGCAAGATGCTGCTTTATCTCCTTGAGCAGTCTTAAAGTCACTGGGTATCCATACCCTTACATAGTTGGAACCCATACTTCCAAATCTCCTAGAGTATTCCAATCTTGTGCCAGGTCAAAGCTGTTGGGTACTCCACATTTCCATAACTCCTGGAAAAACTTTCAATCTTTAGGCAAATAAGACCACAGACCAGCTCACCTGACAACCTTCCCCTTTGACCTTCCCACAGACTAACAAAATGCTTCTAGCTTCCTCATAGTTTGGCTAAGATCCTGTAATGCAATTGGATGGTATGATCCTGAAAAGCAATTGAATGGTTGGTCCTGTAATGTGCTTGGATGAATTAGTCCTGCAAGACAATTGGATGGGCTGACTCCACTATATTTACATAACTCAGTCAGTTACATCTCATTTACATATCCTGTTGTGTGGGCCTATCCTTTTTCATGCTGCAAACCAGTAACCCTATAAGAATGTCAAGAAAGAAGGTAAAATTAGTTATCTGGCTAGTAAAGCATATATAAGTCTTGTAAAAGCTATAAGAAAGTTAAATCTGTGTCTTGAGCCTGGTCTCCATGCACGCACACAGACTCTGGACACCAGGCTCAATGAACACTGATCTCAGTTATTTGATTGGTGTGTTAGTCTGGGTAGACTAGAGGAACAAATTTATGGACATACATATGGATATAAGGAAAAGGTTTATATACCATCCCAGCCCAGTCCAGTTCAAAGTCATAAGTCTGATATTAGCCCATGTGCCCTAAATCAGTCTATAAAGTCTCCTTCCAACTCACGAAGTCACAGGCCTATGGGTGCAGAGTCCCAGCTCTGACAGGAGTCACCCCATGGATCTTGCTTCCAGGGTTCAGAGTCTATCAACAGCATCCAGTGGTAGTAAAAGCTACTCAGCGCTGACATGGGTCTCCCCATTGCTTCTCTAGCTTCAGAGGTCTAGTTCCATCAGGGCAAGGCTGTGTGGCTTCTCCTCCAGCTCCTGCAGCAGCTCGGACACTGCCATCTTGTCTTGTCTTGATTCATCATCTCTGAGACTAACTCCCAACAACTGGGAAGATAGTGTCTCATCTTCATGAGGGAAATATTATGAGATTTCCCAGACGTATCAGGAGATAGTCATTCCCACACAGAGGCCTCATTGGCTACTCAATGGCTATCTCCAGATTAACAGGCCAGACTCCACCCCTACATCTCAATCATGAAATTAACATAAGCACATGACCACCACAATTTAACTAATTGTTAAATTAAGCATCTGTGTCATTAGTTAAAATTGTTAAATTTTAACTAATTGTTAAATTAAGCATCTGTGTCATTGAGATCAGTTGGGATTAATTCCAAGGATGCAGATATGGTTCAAAATCTAAAAGCCCATTTATAGCATTTACCACATTTATAAGAAAAAGCATAGGATCATGTGAAAATATCTAAAGACACAAAAGAATTTGACAACATCTCACACCCATTCATACTTAAGATTCTAAAGAAAACAGAAAAGTAAGGGAAATTCCTCATGTTAAGACAAGCTATTTATGAAAAACGATTAGTCAACATCATAATAAACAGAGAAAAGATGAAAATAATCCCACTGAAAAACAGGACCAAAATAGATGCCCATTGTCCCCATTTCTTTCCAATATCATACTCGAGGTCTTAGCTAATAATATAAGACACCAGAATAATATAAGACACCAAAGTTATCCTGCTTGGAGAGAAGGAGGTGAAACTCACTATTTGCCGATGGCATGATTCTACATGCAAAAAACCTCAAAAAATCCACAGAAGAAATACTGGCAATGATAGACAATAAAGGGATACAGAAGAGTGATGTGATACAATATTAACAAATATTGGATTGCTGTATACATTGTATACAACCATGGAATATGAGATCAAGGAAGTAGTACCCTTCACAATAGCCTAGAACAAACTGGAATATCTAGGGACATATCTAACCCAAAAAACAAAAATCTCCCTAAACAACAAGAAAATACACCAAAATACTTAAAAAGGGAAACTACAGAACCCTACTATAGGAAACCAATGGTGAGCTACACAAATAGAATATCCCCAATGCCTCTGGATCAGAAGACTCAAAACAGTAAGGATGTCAAGCTTACCCAAGCAGCTATCCAAGTTTAACGCTATCCTGATTTAAATGCCAAACACCTTCTTCAAAAACTTAGAAAAACTGACTACCAATTTCAAATGGACAAAGAAAAAGCCCAGAATTGGCAGATAGCTTAACAAGAAGGGCACAGGGGGCTCAGCTTACCTGATGTTAACACCTACTCTAGCCACAGTGGTCAAAACAGTGTGTTATAGCAATAATGACAGATACTCAGATCAATAGAAAAGAAGAGAAAATTCAGAAATAAAACCATCAACATTTAAATAACTGGTTCAAAAAACATCAAGAGAAAAGCAGATGCCCTCTTTAACAAGTGGTGCTGGAAACAACGGATATCTACCTATAGAGAAATGAGAAACCTGACCCCATGCTCAAGAATGAAATTAAAGTGAATAGACTTTAAGTAAAATCCCAATCTATCAGAACGATCAACAAAGGAATCAGAACAAACTGCAGGACCATTGCACAGCAAATACATAGACTAGCTGTAATAAGGAAGGATACACACACAGATGTGCTGAAATCGCCAAATGGAATATAGTAAGGAAAACACGTGTTCACCAAGGCCTTCAGATAGAGAATAACGAGAACCCATAGACTGGGAGAGAAATGTTTGCAATGACACAACAGACAAAGGGCTTCTTGCTAACATCTACAATACCTTCCTAGGCTCCAAAAAGAAGAAGAAAGCTAATCCATTTATGAAGTTGGCAAAAAGCATGAATAGAGGAAATGCCCTGGAATTGACTGTGGTGATGGTTGCATAACTTTCAAAAATGCAATTGAATATTGAAATGTATATGTGACTGTTATGTTGGTGATACTGTTAAAATAAATACATCAATTTTTAAAAAGTCACCCTTGCAAAAGAAAAATGAAATCATAAAATTTAAATGAAAATAACAAGGAGTCTGAATAGTCAAAAAATCTCTGAAAATTAACAAAATTGACAAAAATTAATACAATCCTCTTTATCTCAAGTATGTTTTAGAATTATAGTAATCAAAGCACTTGGCATGGGTACAAAGATGGGGACATAGACTATGTAATAGAATCAACAGTCCAAAATTAAGCTACGTCATTGGCCAATTAAGTTCAGTCTATGGAGAAAGAGGTGAGGTCTTTTTTGTTTTTGTTTTTGCTTTTTTTGTTTTTAGAGGGGAGTTGTTTTGGTCTTGTTTTCTTGAGATTTTAACGAATGATGCTGAAACAAATAAACTCCCACAAACCCAGAAATAGATCTATACTTATAATTCACACTATGATAACACAAAGAACTAAACGTCATAATTAAAAGATAATCTTTGAATAAAACATAAAACTTTTGTCCATTAAATATTTTTATTAATAAAGTAAATATATAACATCTAGAGTGGGAAAAATGTTTAAAAACTGTTTATCTGGTAAGGCTTTACTATTCAGAAATCTATCTATCTATTTATATTGATCTAAAATTAAAATAAAAACCCTATTTAATGAAAATATAGATAAGAGATTTGAATTAAAATATTACCAGAGGAAGTGTACAAAGAACCAACAAATTAATGAAAATATGTCAAATGTCATCAAAAATCAAAACCAAATGAGATATCACTTTATCCCCACTATAATGACTGGTTAATACTGGAAAAACATCATTTTCTGGAAAGAATGTAAAGAGGATGTAATCCTAGAACATTGCTAGTGGAATTACAAAATGGTAAAAGGAATGTGGAGATTCTGCATTGCTGTAATTCCACAAAATGATAAGCACAAAATTGCCACAACATGTATGAACCATAACAATATGTTGAGAAAACTAATTCAGTTACCTCTGGATAAATTGTGCATTACTTCATTTATATGAAATGTCTAGAAAAGTTGAACGTGTAAAGGTCAAACATTAGTAGTGGTTACCAAGGACAAGAGAGGGGGGTGATACTTTAGTGATTTCATGGAGGAGAGCGGAATTGAATTCACATCCACCATGCTTCATTCAAGTTTCTGGGTGTGTGTAGATGCTTGCCTGTTGTTTCCAAACTAAGACACATGAAGAAGTCTTGATGATCTATTTTTAAAAATAATTCACTAAAGAAAAACCTGTATATCGTAATGGTGTGGTTCCATTATGTGTGGCATCATTGCAAGTCAGAAACAACTCGCTAGCAAGTCCCAGACATTATATAGGATTTTTGAAAGGCAAACAACTACTGAGGTAAGACCAAAAAAAATTCTGTTGACGTTTCTCTTCCCTGGTTCATGAACACAAAATCAAAAAAATTAATCCAGGGCTGAGCCCTGGTGGCGTAGTGGTTGTGCGCGGGACTGCGACCCACTGGGTTGGAGGTTCAATTCCGGCTCCCAGGAGCAAAGGCTGGGCCTCCTACTCCCACCACCTGAGGGCAGTGATGCCTAAAAAAAAAAATAAAAAAAAAATTAATCAAGTCAACTTCAGATGGCCTTCTTGGTTTTCTATTTGTAGAAATTTGTCTATTGCAGAAATAAATTTTATTTGAAATTCTCTTTCAAATAAAGAGAATTTATTTGATGAGGTCTTATATGTCATCAACTTTGCATTAATCAATTCATACACATTTTGTTTTATCTCATTCAGTGCATTACCTTCTTATCACTTCTCTTATTTCCTCTCTATTTCCCTTTTCTATTCCTCCTTCTTATCTAACTCTTCTGAATGTTGTTCTTAGATAAAGCTTGTCTTTTGGATTATAAATGCTTGGTTATTATGTTATATTTGTTTTACTAGTATTATCTTTATTCTTATAGACCTTGTTATTGTCTGGATGAACATTGAAGCATAAAGGAGAGTTCAGTTCCAGATATAAAATTGACTAAAGTTCTATCTGCATTTTCTTCAACTCTACTACCTTCTAAAAGTGTGTTCAGCTTCAGGGCATGTGATAGTGGTAGCCAGGCATTGTGTATTTTTTCGAGTCTCTGGATTATGGAGACCATTTCCATGGACTACTATTCCATGGGACTTAGTGTTTCCATTGTCTTTTTATTTTAATCATTGTTCTTTATTCCAGATGGAGAAAAACCAGTAGCTGCACCTTAGATGGTAATTTATAAGATTTTAAGACCCCATTTCAACTAAGCAAAGTAGACTTTTATATTATGCCAATTGTACTTGCTGTTTCTAAGGCTATGATTCTGAGCGCAAGTGTACCTATGCATGCCCTAAAGTTGTTTGGCTATGTCTAAGAAGTTTTAAAAACATTCCCCAGTATATACTCCATCATATTTGTGGACATATTTTTAAGAAAGATAAATACAAGAACAATGCATCAGACTGGAAGGCAAGTTTTTTTTTAACAACCTCTCACCATATGCAGATGGTATAACCTTGTTCAAGACATGTCTAGTTTTTCATTTATTTATTTATTCTTTACTCATGCCTCTGTTGACTGCTGGCATTATCTTATTTATTGTGTTCCTTATAATCTAACTGATGCATTATATATATATAATATATAGTAAAGCATAATTGTGTGCTCTAAGTTCTATGTTTCAGAATATTGCACTTTCTGATATTATATCCCTCAGCTGTCTGTCAGCATGGGATGCTGCACTGGCATGTGTTTTGCTATAATGCTGAACACGATGTTGCCAGTATTTCACAAACCAGCAGTGCCACCCCTAGTTAACTGGTTTGAGATGAGCTTTCAAAGAAAAGACTAGAGAGGAATAATAGATGACTCACTTCTGAAGAATTCACCACTAAAATTTTATGAATGTAGGGGAACGTTTTAGATATAACATCAAATAATGACTTCCTTAAGTTTAAAGGCGTACAAAATATGACTGAGGAAGAGATGACTCAGAAATTGACTCTACTATAAATAAGGTGTATGGAGAAAAGTTTTCAGAACCTTCATTTGTTGGTGGGGCATGACTCAGATGGGATGAAAGAGCTAAATATATCAATTAATGATGGGAATATTTAACATAATAAGAATGATTCCAGGAAAATTAGAAGTCATTAAAAATGAAATGAAGCTTAATATCTGAAATCAGTATCTCTCAAAGGACAAAATACTAGTCCTTGTGTTGGGTGAGTGATGAAGGAATTGGAGAATTCTATCACCTACCTTAATCTGAAATTGATCAACTATTCAAATGAGGCGCAATGATAATTATTGACAATTAGAAGGCAGAGGTTGGAAGCAAAGATGAAGAAAAGTAGTTGGAAAATATGGACTCAGCTATTCAAAGGCATTTAATTATTTAATATGGTTCTTCTAAAGATAATCACCATTACTTTCCCCAAACAACCTTCCTTTTACTGAAAGGCTTGGTTAAGAATATCGGGTATATACTGATCGTAATATATCATCCAGTGGTGAGTGACACAGGATTAATTTTTGTTACCACTCTGCTGGTTATAAAATGAAACATCACAGAAGTAAGAAGAGGCTACCTCTCTATGAGAAGAGAAGAGCCATGAGTAGGATATGTCTTTAATCCTGAAATCCTTGTATATTGAACCTCTTGATCCAGGAGGCAGCTGTGGCACTGGAAGCATTACAGAGACACAGCAGACACAGGAGCCAGAGCAGGAGCCAGAGGGTTGGAGTTCCCAGCCGGCAGTCAAGTAAAGCAGAGTGCCTCTGGGAAGGATGCTGGCTTGTGGTTTGGTATGCCTCTGACCTGTTTCTTATGGAATCTTGCCTTGCTAACCCATGGTGCTGAGTGACTTCATGCTAAAGCTTATTGCAGAGTAGTATGTCCTTTGGGCATTTTTTTTGCAGGAGTAGAAAAACTTTGAACATTAGCCAAGTAGATCAGAGAACAGGCCAAAATACTGAAGGCCATAGAGAGACTTTTCTGTAGCTATTACATAAAAGAAACTGTCCTGATAAACTATTCTGAGCTATTCTCATATGAATTGTTATCTTGTAACTTCCTTAATAGTCTCCATATTTTTGAGTATTGTTTGACTTTTGTGTGCCCGTTGTAATGAATTATATAGTCAAGTAGAAAGTAGAACACATGGAGAGTAACAGAGGAATGAGAGGAATGGTTGAGGTCAACATAAAATTAAGAATGAAAGTTGAAGGCACGTTTGACTTCTGTCTTGTGGCAAATTGCTTTGGGAGCCAGTGAGGTCATATGTGGCACTCTTTTGACATCATTATAAATAAAACTGTGAACATAGTATATAGCTTTGCAAGACCAATGATTTCTACCTTGCAAATATTATATTCAACAACACAAATAATAATTGTGCACATAAATTTCACCAAATATAATTCTCAGGAATCAAATTGATTGTACCCTTGTAAAGAGATGGTGAAGAAACTCAATATCAGCATCCCCAAAGGAGCTGATTATATGTATGTTCAGGTTGAACTTGAATAAAGTAGCAATGAGCCTATGAAAGTCCCAAATACAGTCCTGAATGTATTTCATCTGAATTTCAAGAACATCTAAAGAACTGATTTGATATAGGGAAACTAATGACAGAAGATGTCGACTAACTGTGAGATGGCATCACGCATAAAGAAAGCAAAATGAGAGAAGAAAATATCAAAGTGGACGGTATACACACTTCAAAATGTAATATTCAATGAGAACAACTACCGCAAAAGGAAGAAATTATGAAGCGAAAGAGCTTAACAGAAAAATCCAAGGGCCAGTCTGAGATGACAAAGGGAAGTGTATAATGAAATATGCAGAGAGTGATCATGAGAAAAGCCCCAAAGAAAGAAAGATCAAGCTGAAAGATCTGAAGAAAAATTCAAACCTCAAATTGAAATATTAAAGGATACTAAGGATAAAATATTGAAAAGTATAGGAACCACCAAAAGTCAGTGAAAGGAATACACAGAGTCATTGCTACAAAAATAGCTGGTAAACATTCAATAAGTTCAAGAGGCCACATATGGTGCAGCACTCCTTTACCCGGCCCTGACAACACTTTATTTCTATGTGGGTTTGATGTTCCCTTGCAATGGCCACAGACAATTCTTACAATCACAGGGTGGAAATAGGGAAACTAATCAGTTAATGACTGCCAGGATCAGTAAAGAGTAAGGACACAGTCATTAGTCCAGTGCTATCTTGTTGGGAAAAAGCATCCACAAGATCAGAGGACTGGGGTGCAATTAGTAATTTTGGAGATTAATATTTAAATTCATCCCCAAATGGATTTAAAATAGTCCTCATATGCTGAGGTTCTGTTCTAATTAGGAGATAGAAAGGAATGTAACACTGAAGGAAATATAAAGGAAGTTATGATAGCCTAAAAATCCTATCACTACTATTTTTAATATAAAATGTTCACCAAAGAGGAAGGTGGATAATTTGCCCTGTTGTTTTGAATTTGGCGATTTAAATAAGCTACTGCTATATCAAACAAAACAATAAGTGTAATAATGTTAATACTTTGAGTACTTATAAAGAAAGGCCCCATGATTACAAGCATCGATGTTATGCCAGCTACAACAATATGATGACATGAGAATTTGATTTTCATAGGAAGAGCACTGAAATCCTATCAAAATACAAATATTCTAGTAAAGCTAAGCACCTGGGATTTATATGTGAATGAATATTGTGCATGTGTCTTTATTTTCTCTATTTAATAACTAGAGAAGTCCCCAAGAATTTGATTTAAAACAAATTTTGTATGCAGCTTAGATGCTGCCTGTTTGGTCATAACAGAGAGCAGCAGATTCCACAACAAAATGAACTGTGCAGTCATGTACAATTCTTACAAACTTTGTCAAGTTTGTGTCCACTGTTGAAATCACTGTGCCAGTTCATTTGGTTGAGAACTCCCCTGTCTCCTGATATCAATCACTCGTGGTCATAAGTTCAAAGTACATGAGCTGTATGTTCACCATTCTTGCATCTAAGGAGCTTTCTGGGTACACTTTTTACAAGACAGATTTGTTTATTCTCCTAGTAGTTCATGATATTTCCAATATTGTTCAAAAATAGCATAATTAAAGTACAGTGATACCTTGGTTTTTGAACTCAATTATTTTCAAAGTTGTGTTTGAATAGCGAAGAGTTCAAGAACTGAACATATTTTCCCCATAAGAAATGATAGAAAACTAAATAATTGGTATCGAGAACCACAAATTACATCTAAAATTAATTGTCCAGGATTTTAAAACAAAGTAACTCACTCAGTTACATAAGTTCTTTTTTACAAAATTAAATCATTATATAGAACACTCATACAACTCGTATCACTATCAATACAAAACGCATTTGTGTGCAAAACACATTTGTACATTTGTTGCCATCATCATTCTCAAACATTTTCTTTCTAATTAAGCCCTTGGTATCAGCTTCTCATATTTCCCCTCCCTCCTCATTCCTTCTTACCTCATGAACCCTTGATAATTTATAAATTACTATTATTTTGTCATACACTGCCCAATGTCTTCCTTCACCCACTTCCCTGTTCCCCAGGGAGGTTATATATAGCTCCTTGTACTTGAGGGAAGGTGGAGTAGAAGTGGGGAATTGCATAAGTTTTTCAAGTGGTATTTTCAATTTGAATGTAGAGAAAATTAGGAACATTGTGCATATTTTTTTTTTGTTTTTAGAGAAGTGGAAAGTTTGAGCGTAGGGCTGTTTGTCAGCCTATGTATCACTATGCATCAATTTGTATTTTTATGTGTGTGTGTGTGTGTGTGTGTGTGTGTGTGTGTGAGTGTGTGTGGGGAGAGCGTTTCTTATTCCCTTTCCAACTTCAATGTACATGAGTCAATTGAAAATACTCTTTCTTGGTTCAAGCATACCTTAACTTTTTTTCTTTTCTTTCTTTCTTTCTCCATACCTTAATTTTCAAGTTGCTATCTTTTATTAAAAAATTTATTTTATTTTATTTTTTTCAACATTTTATTTGGGGCTCCTATAACTCTTGTTAAAATCCATAAATCAATCGTATCAGACGTATTTGCACACATATTGCCATTGCCCTTTTCTCGACATTGACGTTTAACTGAGTCCCTGAGATGAGGCTGCTCTTTTGCCCTCTCCTCCACACCCCGGCGGCCCCTTGACAGATTGTAGCTTATTGATTGTCTGCACACCTCACACCAACTGCTGTCCCCATTCCCCCAGGTTCCAGTTGTTCTTCCCCCAGGAGAGGGCTGTGTGGTTATGTGCCACCCATTGTGATTGATATCGGTACCCATTTCTCCCCACCATGCTCTCCCAGTTTCTCCTACCCTTTTAGAATCGCTATTCCCAATCCTGTTAGTGAGTTCTGTGTGTCATTTCACAATTGAAAGACATTTTTTAGCAGAATTGCCTGATGCAAAACAGTTTGATTTCTTGAATGCTATAGGTACTGATTGTATATCCAAGTAGAATGAGATATTTGAAAACCAGTATTTTCTCCATTTACTGCGATGTTGTTTTCATTATTGGGTAATTAAATATCATTGATGGTGTGCGTAGTAAGGCAGAAAGATTGCACAAAGAAAGATTGAGATTTCTCATAATATGTAGTAATCCCATGAAAATAGTTTACATATTAGGACTTCCTCAACTATTGATGTTCACTCATCTTTGTATATATTCCTATTTTTATTATTAAAGAGTGTTTTCTAAAGCACATCAATTTAGAAAAGTTAAAGAGTTCTGTGAGGAAATATTTTCTGCACTGTCACATATTACTTCATTTGACATGTAAAAAAGTCACTTACTAAAAAATAAATAATTGTTATATATAGGAATAAAAATATTTATCAAACTTATTATTATTAGTTGTTTTTAACATGTAACTTGTATTACCAAAAAGTTCTAAGTTCTTCTGCTTTGTTAGAGATACAAATATATTATATTCTATAGGACTAAAAATTGTGAAATAGATATTAAAGATGCTTTGGAAGGCACAAAGTTTACTGCTAAGTTTTATTTATTTAAGGATAGCTATGAGTCAGATCTGACTTGATTGCACCTATCAACAAGTTACACTAAAACATAAATAAAGAAAATTATGTGTAGCTTATACCTTAAAAATGCCTGAATTTTCAGGTAAAATGTTTGAATTTGTAGGAAGGCTTTAAAATAATAGGTTGATGATTATTAATTTTCTCTGGAATTATTGTCACAATATTAATCATGATGAACTCATTTGGTATTAATGTGCATGTCATAACTTGTTCTTTGGAATTTCTGCAGTGATTTCTGCAGTGATTAATTGCACAATTATTTTAAAGCGTTACCAATTTCCTTAATACCTCCTACCTAACAAAAGAGTTTGAGTTGCATTTTTGCAGGTATAGAGTATAACAGGTACATTTGTCTTCTTTCCTTGGAGTCAAAATTAATCCTTGTGTTTAAGTCTCATGTGGGCACTTGAGCTCATTTCTTGCTCTTTTCATTCATAATCTCAGTAAGTCAACCTGATTAAAATGCCATCTTTTAGAGATTAATCATCTGATACAGGTGACTATATTTTAAATATAGATGGGAGTGGAAATATGAGAAGATGCATCATTTCAAGAAAGATAAGGGATAGAAAGGCAACCGACTCATTTGTTCTTATCTAAAAAGTGTATGGGAGGTGGCTACTAGGGTAGTGACCAAACCAAATTGAAAACAAAATATTCCCAGCTGATAATAGATCCTCAGAGAATGCACCATGATATCATTAAGGAAATTAGAATTTCAGAGGAAATTAAATGGCTATTGATACACCTTTATATAGGTTTTATTGCCATGTAAGAATATACATATCTGATGGATCATAGAATTCATGAATTACTAGTATAAAATATCAAAATTTGAAAGTCTTAAGAAACATATGATATAGCCAAAATTATTATTTTAGAGTAATATAAAAGTATTTGCTTGAAAATCATTTATTATACATACTTTATTTTCTTTCTCTTAGTAGTTTTTTCTTTAGAGAGGTCAGACTATTTTAACAACCTCTAATTCCAGAAAGCAAAAAATAGTTTGTATATAAATGAACTTACTATCTCTTTCTCATGCTTTTATCATTTCTCTCCCACTGACCCTAACCCAAGCAATTACACACATGAAGAGACAACCTATTACACACATGAGGATACTTTTTCTACATATCCAAATGTTACTCCTCATCTCATGGTTATCTAATTTTCAAAATCATGCTTGCAATATATTTCAACTATTAAAGAATAATGCCCTGTAGTTTTAAGTATCATCAATTGGCTTTGCTTTATATTGTTATTTGTATATTAAAAAAATGAAACTTAGCTATTGAGTCTATTGCAACTCAGAGTGACCCTAGAGGATTTCTGGCACATGAAATCTAAGTACACATGGATCCTCATTTTCCTTAACAACATCCACCATGAAGTAAGCAGCTCCTTGTGTTATTTGTTATGGCAACAAACATCCGTATAGTTATAATATATAACAATATTCAATCTTCTCTCATATAAAATTCTAGATTAATTTTTAAAAATAAATAGTCACTATCGCTTTGTGATTAGTAGTTGAACATTTTAATCTAAAGTATAGTGACATCATGTGAGTATTTTAATATCTCCACAAATGTCACATTGGTTTTATAATTAACTTCAAGGAAAATCTCAAAGAATATGCTAAAAGGAAACCAGCACTACAAAAGATCCTCATCGACGCAGTGTGGACAGAAGCACAACGATCACTAAGCACATATAGGATACCACCACATAGAACAACTTCACCCAGGGACCATCAAAGGGAGAACAGTCCCCAAAATAACTCTGGTCCAATGATGGAAAGAAGGCAAGAATGAAACCACAAACACATATAGGCACAACCCACGAAAAAGAAATGGAGGTAGGAAAGCACTCCATAGAAGAGGGATAAAATGACACTGCAGAGCCTACAGATAGATGTAAAAGCGCTGAATATCAATGGAATGAATTTAGGCCTTAAGAGACTGAAATTAACAGACTGGATTAGAAAATACAAACCCTCAATCTGTGGCCTACAGTAGACACATCTCAAGACTACAGACAAAAATAGACTGATAATAAAAGGCTGGGGAAAAATTTTACTAAGTAGACAACAATTTTTTAAAAAGCAAGGTATGCAATCCTAATCTCAGATAAAATTGACCTCAAAGTGCAAACCATAAAAAGAGATAAGGAGGGACACTATGTAATGCCCAAGGGAACAAAAGAAAAAGAACCACTAAGTATTCTAAACAGTTATGCTTTGAGCAAATGTTCAGCATAATATGTTAATCAAATGCTCTAACAGATGAAAAAAGAAACCACAGCCTCAACAATCTTAGTAGGTGACTTCAATACATCACTCTCTGAGAAAGATAGATCACTGGGAAAGAAACTCAACAGGGAGGCTAAAAATATGAACAGTGCAATTAGATGATTTGACCTGATGGATATCTACAGAGATCGCCACCCAAATAAAAAAAAATCACATCCTTTTCAAGTTCACATGACACATATTAGAAGATGGACCACATGTTAGGGCATAAGTTAAATCTTCATAAATTTATTTACATTGATATCATGCAGACCTCTCTCTATGGCCACTCTGCCATAATATTGGAAATCAACAGAAGGAAGATAAAGAAAATAAGGGTAACAATTGGAGGATGAATAACTCTATTGCAAAAGGAGGGTGCACTGGCCCAGATCAGAGATGAAATTAGGAAAGTTCTAGAAACCAATGAGAATGAGAACATGACATACCAAAACTTATCAGACACAGCAAAGGCGGTCATCAGAGGAAGTTTCATAACATTATGTGTACACATAAAGCAGGAGGAGAGACTTATGACTGATGCACTGGCACAAAACCTACAGAAACTAGAGCAGAGTAAAAAAAATCAAATAATAACAAAGGAAAAGAAATAATAAAATTTGACTTGAAATTTAGGAGAGGGAAAATAGGAGAACTATGGAAAAAAATTAATGCAGTTAAAAGTTGGCTCTTTGAAAGGATAAATCAAATTGACAATCCTCTCATGAATTTAACCAAAGAAAGGAAGAAGCACATATCAACAGCAAGGATAAGGGATGAAAGAGAGGACATTACAATGGATCCTAGTGAAACCAAAAGAATAATTACACAGTACTATGAAGGACTGTACTCCAATGAATTCAACAACTTGGAAGACATGGACAAATTCTTAGAAAAATAATCCGTCCATTGAATATCCTCAATAGCCATCAAGAAAGTAACAAATTGTTATCAAAGAAAGAAATACGCAAGGTTATCAAGGGATTACCAACCAAAAAAATCCCCTGGACCAGTTGGGTTCACTGGAGAATTCTATCAAGCATTTATGGAAGAACTGACAGCAATCCTACACAAACTTTTCCAGAGCACAAGAAAATATGGCAAACTCCCAAATTCCTTCTACAAAACTTGCATAACTCTGATACCTAAGCCAGGCAAGGATCCCATAAGAATTGAGAACTATAGACAAATTTCCCTAATGAATATCATTGCAAAAATCCTTAACAAAATATTAGCCAAGAGAACACAAATGTATATAAAACAAATAGTTCACCATAACCAAGTGGGGTTCATAACAGGGAAGCAGGGATGGTTCAACATACAAAAGACCATTAATATTATTCACATTGAAATGAAAAAAAAAAACCCCATAAGAATCACATGATAATATTGATAGTTGCAGAAAAAGCATTTGACAACATCCAACACTCATTCCTATTTAAGACACTCAAGAATATAGGAATCAAAGGAAAATTCCTACATATGATAAAAGCTATATATGACAAACCAACAGCCAATGTGGTACTAAATGGAGAAAAGATGAGGTAAATTCTGAAAAAGGGGACTAGGTAAGGATGTTCCTTGTCCCACTCCTATTTGACATCATACTGGAGATCCTAGCTAGAAATATGAGGTAAATAAAGGATGTTAAAATATTTGTTTGGGGAAGGAGGAAGTGAAACTATCTTTATTCCCCAATGACATTATTCTATATATGGGAAAATCCTGAAAGTTCCATGAGTGGGGTGCTGGAAGCAATAGGGGATTTTGGCAGAGTGGCAGGTTACAAGGTCAATAAACAGAAGTCTATAGGACTACTACACTGGAAAAGGACACAGAAGAGGGGATCAAAAAGGTAGTGCCCTTTATAATAGCCAACACAAATTGAAATATCTAAGGATATAAATGACTAAAAAAAAAACCCTAAAATATTTGTATGTGGAAAACTACAAAACACTATTAAAAGTAACCAAGAGGGTCTCAACAAATGGAAGACCATCTTATTCTCATGGACTGGTACACTCAATATTATAAAGATGCCAGTTCTGCCCAAGACGCTATATAAGTTCAATGCTATCGATACATATTCTGGTGTCTTTCTTTAAATAATTGGAAAAACAGATTACCAAATTCATATGGAGGGGGAAGAAACAGAGAATTAGCAGATGACAGCTCAAGAAGAAGGACAGAGTTAGAGGGCTTGCTTGATCTGACTTTAGAACCTACTACATAGTTACAGTGGTCAAAACAGTATGGTATTGGTATAATGGTAGGATTAAAGGATTAAACCCAGAAAGAAAATCCTCAGCATACAGACAACTGATTTTTGTAAGGGCCCAAAATATATCAAATGTGAAGTGGATGAACTCTTCGATTCATTGTCCTGGAAAAAAATGGATACATATCTGCAGAAAAATGAAGCAAGAACCTTACTTTACTCCATGCACAAGATTAAACACAAAGTGGATCACAGATCTAGAAGTAAAACCCCATACTATTAGGAACATCAATGAGGAAATTGGAACAAATCTGAGAACTTTGCCTCAGGGAATACAAAGGTTATCAGAAATAGGGAAGGACACAAACACAGAGGAGGCACAGATTGACCAGTTGCATATACTAAAGATAAAGCACTGTGTACAACAAAAAGAATTCACCGAGGGTAATAAGAGAGACCACAGAATGGGAAAATATCTTTAACAATAACACATCAGACAAAGACCTTACTAATAAAATCTACAATACTCTGCTATTTACAACAAGAAAAAAAAAAACAATTGTCCACTCCAGAGGTGGGCAAAGGACCTGAATGGAAGTTTCTCAAGGGCAAAAATCCAAGTGGTCAATAATATAAGAGAAAATATTCCATATCACGAGTCATAAGAAAAATGCAAATTGAAACAACAATGAGATACCAACTAACCCCCTCAAAGATAAGCCAATTCAAGAAATTGGAAAATAACAAGTGTTTGAGGGGCAGCAGAGAGAGAGGAACACTTGTTCACTGATGGTGGATCTGTAGATATGGACAACCACTTTGAAAATTGATCTGGAAATATCTAAAGCAGTTGGAAATTGAGCTACTACACTATCCAGCAATCTTACTACTGGGCATATACCCAGAAGAGACAAGAAGCAAATCACAGCCAGACATTTGTGCTCCAATTTTCACTGTGGCATCATTGTGGCACAGTTCACAATTGCAAGGAGCTAGAAAAAACTCAAATATCCATCCACCGAAGAGTGGATTAAAAAACTATGGTACATGCATACAATGGAGTATTATGCATCCATAAAAAGCAGTTATAAGTGCATGAAGCACATCCATGCATGGAAAAGCACATCCATGCATGGAAAGGACTGGACGAAATTATGCTAAGTGAAGTAAGCCAAACAAAAAAAGACAATGACAACAAGAATCTGCAGAGGTAAGTTCCAAAAAATTCATAAGGGGCTTAGGGAAGGAGTTTTACTTTATACATATCTCCCTGGGGTGAGGTCCAGGTAATATGACAAGGGACAGACTAAAGTTAGAGATATATGGTGTGATGTGTAGGTTTGTTATGCCAACATGGTCACAGAAGATTGGTGGGTCTGTTGTGACAGCTAGGCCAATGAACACATGGGATGAATTGAAGAGCAAGAGATCAGAAGGGCTCAGAGAGTCACGCTTCCCGTGGGACACCTAATCATGGACTGTGGAGCTGTGAGTTGAGGTTCCTTCTAGCCCTACTTCACCATGCTCCTGGGATTTACATCTCTTGAGCTGGGGGCTGTTGGACTCTGCCATCTGGCTGACTGTTGGTGACCTGCTCTGCTGTTTGCTGCCTGTGACCAGATAGCCTGGATTGCTCTACAGAGGACTACTCAGCGGCCCTCAAGACTTGAAGGACTGCCAGTCTTCTAGCTGCCTCATGCAAGTGAGTTACACTGAGCAATTTGTACTGCTTTATAGATTACTTAACTGTTTCTTTCTTATCTTATATGCCCTTCTCTCTCTATATATAAATATATAAAGAGAATTACTATTGTCCTGGTTTTATTTCTCTAAGAGAACCCTACCCGACACATATGGTAGTCCAGTAAAAAGGAGGAGAAAGAAAAAAAAAACATGCATACATGGGGGAACAGGACACTAACCCATCCAAGGAGAGGGTCTTATTTATATCTCCACAGGGAAAGAGGGACCAGACTTCAAGCTGGTGCCCCAAGGGAAGAACACAACACACTGACATGAAGAAGAGTACCAATAGAGAGCGCTGAGGGGCCGGTCCCATTATCAACTATGTGAACAGCCCCAGAATTCACTCCAGAGGACAGCACTGTAGCTAAATCTCAAGGAGAGGGACTTGTCTGATCAGAGCACACTGGAGTCAACTAGAGGGGAAGGAGAAAAGAGTGAAGCACATTCTGGCCCTCCATGTCCTGAGGACAATATTTCTGCTCAGAGAAGCCAATGCACAGAGAGAACCATAGAGTTGTTCCCACCACAAGGGACAGCACTATCCCGCCCTGACCTCAACAAACTGAAGTCAGACAGTGGAGTTAAGCAACAGAGCATCAAGGGGAGCAGAGCCATGAAATCTCCAGGGCATACTAAAAATTATTGTGGGTTCAGGGTGATGTGCCCCACCAGACTTGACTGGATAATACTTGCAAAGGATGACAAATAAATCTTGAACTATTTACAAGTTTTATTGTTGTTGCTGATTCTGTTGCCTTTCTGTGGTTGTTGTGGTTGTTGTATCTATTGTTTTATTGCTTATTGTCTTGTTTCAGGGCATACTGTTATCACTGCATATTCATCTGGAAGGGATAGGCAGGATAAACAAACCAGAAAAGAAAACAATGGGATGACAATTCTGGGAGGGCATGGGGGAGGGGGAGACAGGAAGAAGGGAGTGGGTGTTAAAAACCAGGGACAAGGGAACAGCAAGTGTCCAAAACCCAATGGTGAGGAGGGTGTATGACATCTGGCAGCACTGAATCAAGAACAGTGTAGTTGAGTGAAATTCTTAAAACCCAAGTGAAGGCTGAACTTAACAGTGGGAAAAAAGGAAAGTAAAAAAATTGGAGGAGAGAACAAGGAGGCAAAGAGATTTATAAAGATCTAAACACAGTCATATACATATGTAAATATATTTATATGTGATGAAGAGGAAATAGATCTATGTACATATTTTGTAGGATTAATACTAAGGAAACACCTGCACAGTGGATTCCTACTCAAGTACTCCCCCAGTACAAGAACACTTTGTTCTAATAATTCAGCAGTCTGACATTCTCACCTTCCCAACACTATTACTGAATGCTCTATTACAGTGGATGCATAAGTATATGTGGCGAAGAAAGCTGATAATGCTTTGCTATCAAAAGATAAAACTCCTGAGGTCTTAAGGATTTGAAGATAAACAAGTGGCAATCTATCTGTAAAACAACAAGGCCTACATAAAAATGACACCAGCATGCGAACATGATTGCTGCAGACAAAACAGGTGCATAGCAAATGTGGGAAAGCTGATGGTTCACAACTAACAAGGGATATAGAGACTCGGGCCCCAAAGGCTTGAAGGTAAACAAGTGGGCATCTAGCTGAGAAGCAACAAAGCCTACATGGAAGAAACACAGCAGCCTGGGTGATAATGCAGTGCTGAGGGGATCAGCTATCAGGCATCTAAGAACAAAATACCATATCATTGTGAATGAGGGGGAGTGCAGAGTGGGGATGCTAAGCCCATCTGAGGACAACTGGACATCCCCTCATAGAAGGTTCAGGGAGGGGACAAGGCATTCAGGATGCAGTGTATCAATGAGGAAACATACAATGCTCCTCTAGATCTTAAATGCATCCTCCCCCCTCCACTATCATGATACCAATTCTACCTTACAAATTTGGCCTAAATGGAAGATGTACACTGGTACCGATAGAAACTGAAAACCTAGGAAATCCAAAAGAGAAGAACCTCTCAGGACCAGTGGCGAGAGGGATGATATTGCTAGGGTGGAGGGAAGGTGGATAGGAAGCAAGACAGATTGCAAGGATCTACGTATAACCTCCTCCCTAGGGGACGGGCAGCAGAGAAGTGGATGAAAGGAGATGTCAGAGGGTGTAACATATAACAGGAAAATAATAATATAAATTCTCAAGGGTTCATGGGTGAGGGGGAACTGGGGAGGGAGGGGAAAATGTGGAGTGCATATCAGGGACTTAAGCAAATGTTTTGAGAACCATGAAGGAAACAACTGTGCAGATGTGCTTGATACAATGGATGGGTGTGTTATAAGAGTTGTATTAACCCGCAATAAAATGATTAAAATAAAATAAAATTAATAATTTTTAAAATATATACTGTGAAAAAGAAAAAATATATTTTAGTAATAATTTTTTAATTAGGTAAGAGGCAAGTTTAGCAGAAAACACTAAGGCAAATATATACCTTTGAAAATTAATATAAAATAAAACAGTCTAAATTGGGCATTCCCCTACCTTATTATACAAAAATATTGCTAGAAACAGGTAGAAGAGCAATCATATCAAAAGATATGAAAAATTACTCAGAAAACAAAAACACTGAGAACATTTCATTGTCAACTGATCAAAACCTTTCATAGAAGAGAGAAATTCTTCTCTCTTTGATGCAAAATGGACAGAAAATCCTTAACCAAAGAACAAGTGAAATGCAAAAGTGTACTTAGAGTTGCTCTATAGGAAAACCCAAGCTATACTCACTGCCATCAATCTGATGTGGACCTATTGCAAAGCTCTAGTGGCCTTCTGCAACTGTCACCATTCACAAGAGCACAAAGCTCTGCCTTCCTCCTGCACAGCGGCAGGTGGTTTCAGAAAGCCAATCTTGGGCTGGCATCTCAGCATCTGACCACTGCCCCACCACAATACATGAGGGAGCATGAAAGTATTTGTTAACTTTATACTTTTCTACAACATTTACACATACAAAAATTTTAGGAGAACTCCTGAAAGCATAGGAGGAGAACATGCAAGTATCATGTAAACAAAGCAAATATATTTATAAAACAAACACACATATACAACATGCTTGATTGAGACAGCAGATATTAGGATTAGCAGGGAGGGAAGCATGTTAGGAAAAATAAAAAGACAATATAAAATATTAACACACATTTCAATTATTTTAATGAAAATAGTTTTTGCAAACTAATCACTAAATTAATATATGTTCAGAAGTCAAAAATTGAATACTAATCAACTATCACCTTCCCATTTAATATAAAAGGAATTTGAAAATTGTCACGTCCATTCCTAAGATTAAAGCAAAAGAAGAAAAAGATCATTTGTTCTTAGATTTATTTGAAATACAAGATCACTAAGAAATTATCATCCTTGATACTTGGATGCTGCCACAGAGAATTGCAAAACTTAGTTTTTGTGAGACAGGAACTGCTACTGGCAACAGCATAAAAAAATTGCAATTACTTGATGCATCGTATGGAGTGTCTGAAAACATTTAAAACTCCGGAAGGCAAGAGCTAGAGGAAGGAGGACATAATGTGTATTTTCTGGGAGTCCAATGAAAATATAACTTGTTGAGCATAACTAGGATGCTCTGTTTTTCTTGGAATTCAAGCTGTTTTTTTGTTTGTTTTTTGGGGGGCATCACTGCCCTCTATTGGTCATGGGAGCTACCCAGCCTTGCTCCTGGAGAGCCACTGCTGGATTTGAACAGCCAAGCCCTTGGGCCGCAGTGCTGCATTCAACCACTACGCCACCCGGGCTCAGTCCGCAAGCCATTTTTAAGGAGGAGATTTTAGTAACACCTACACTATGTGAATGCTGGAGATTGAATAAGGAGGGCCAAAGAAAAATTGGAGCATTTGAACTGCTGTGTTGAAGCATTTTATTTATATTGTTGACCAAGAACTTGTAAAGTACCAGGGACTGCTTAAAGGACAAACTAACCTTAGAAAAGGTACAATCAAAGTGCTCTATAGAGGTAAAGTTGATGGGAATAAATTTTACTTACTTTGGATGTGCTGTCAAGGGACACCAGTCCCTAGAGAAGAACTTGAAAAAAGTAAATGGACAATGCACGAAAGGAAGGCTGTCAATGTGGAGGGAAAGGCCCTCAAGGACATGACTCAACATCATGGTACAACAACTGACTCAAGCACAGGAATGATTTTGAGGATTTTATAGAACCAGACAAGGGTTTACTTTGTGCGGCATAGGGTCATTATAGATCTGCACCAACTTGGTGTCACCTAAAAAGGACAACAACAAACTGATTCACCAGAATTTAACCAAAGTAGGGTAGCGGAAATAGCAATCTTGGGTTCTTATATTAGTCTGGGTAGACTAGAGAAACAAATTCAGAGAGACTCTCATTTGTGCATAAGTAAAAGCTTTGCATACAAGAGCATTTGAATATTGAGAAAACATCCCAGCCCAGGTCAGATCAAGTCCATAAGTCTGGTGTCAGTCTTTATGTCTGATACCACTCTATAAAGTCCTCTTCAGACTCACAAAACAGGTGCAATGATGCCAAATGCAGAGAGATAACATGCCAGTGGGTGGGTAGTCTTGTGGATCCAGTAGTGTTGTAAGCATCTCAGCACTGCCAGGGGTCTTCACCTGGCTTCTCCAGCTCTGAGACTCTGGATGCCATGAGCCTGTCTCTTGTCATATGGCTTTTCAACAATAATGTCTCACAGGGACTCACCTGTCCTGCCTCCAATGAGCTATTTATCTCCATTGTACCTCCTAATGAGATCATCAAACTCTGTCCTGAATAAAAGGCCACAATCTACCCTTTCACTCATTATTCTCAAATTGACAACATATTATGGTACTACTGTAGCTACTGTACTACTGTAGCTGACCTTTCTATCTCACCTCTTGCTCTAGACTGCCAAGTTGATTCAGAGTCCTAGTGACTGTATAGGGCAAAACAAAACCACCCCGGAGAGTTTACATGACAGGAATATTTTCAAGAAATGATGATCAAGTCCATTCTCAAATGGAGGCTTTTATAAATTAAAGGTGTCGACTTTCCCATAAGTACTGCACTACCAGGTTTTGCCCTGTCTCACCTATAGGTGACAGGAAAAACTACACATAGGCGCTTTGATGTTTACTATCCAAATGTATAGACCCTACTCACTGCTAAATTGACATCAACAAGAGACTGCAAATGAAAGAAACACAAGGCTCTGTATTTATTTGAGAAATATCTTTAGTGGAATCCAATGACAACAGCAGAGATAAAAATAGGGATATCAAACATTAGTGGCAAGTTTACCCTCTGTCATGTGCAACTGCTGTAAAAAGTAAACTTAGCCCAAAAAAACCCTTAAACCTTATACTAAAGTTCTTTATACCCCTGCTTCTTTCAGTTATGCAGCATGTCCACTTTCAAGAAAAAAAATATCAAGGCATGATAAAAAACAAAAGACATTCTGGAGAACAGTATCAGTATGATATTTAGATCTAGTAGAGATTTTGAATCATCAAAGAATGTCTTAATAACACACTAGACAAACTTTGTAGTTCAAACTCTGTAGTTCAAACACCATCCACTCACTTTAAGATAAGTCTATTGGTGTCCATAAAATTTTATAGTCTTGAAAACACTGTGCAGCAGTTCTATGCTCTTCTACAGGGTGCATATGAGTCATTGATGACAATGGTTTTGTTGTTGTTTGTGTGTGTTTGTAACATGATATTATCAGTGGATAAGGAGTTTAATAGCAAATATTCTAGCAGGATCATACAACCTATGGATAAAGACTATTCTCATTCATCCTATTCTTACAAATTGCATCAGTTAATTATAAGATTTCCATTTGTTTTCCTGTGAACATGTTGGGGTGTTGTCATAAAACTGTATTTTCTTAATTTTTTACTTCCTTTAACATGAAGATATTTAGGATTGATGTGTGCATTGCACAAAATACTTTCTAAGGAGATCTTTTCCATACATATTACAAATTTCATCATTAAAATACTAATGTTCTAATAATTCAGATGTTTGCTATTTTTAATAAATGCTTGTAGTTTGAAAAGGACTTTGACATAAAATTTTAAAGAAAATAATTTAATATTTTAATAACAATAGATGTTATGTGAAGTAAACTTTAGGAGTTGTGCTAGTCCGGGTAAACAAGAGAAGAAAACTCATAGAGACACACACATATATAAGGATATGTTTTATACATAAGAGGACTAGGATATAAAGAAAGCATCCCAACCCAGTCCATTTGAAAGTCATAAGTCCAATATTAGTCCATATTCCTGATACCAGTCTATAAGGCCACCTTCTGACTCACTGAGTCACAGGCCAGTGAGTGCATAGTCCCTGCGCTGACAGGGGTCTCCCGATGGCTCCTTGCTTTTAGGGCTCAGGGTCCATCAACAGCATCCAGTGGTGGTAGAGGCAACTCAGCACTGGCAGGGGTCTTCACTTGGCTTCTCCAGTTTCAGAGGTCTGGTTTCATCAAGGTAAGGCTGTGTGGCTTCTTCTCTGGGTCCTTCAGCTTCTCAGACGCTGCCATCTTGTCTTGTCCATAATTCAGAGTCTCTGAGACTAATTCCCAACAACTGGGGAGATAGCTTGTCATATCCATGAGAGAAATATCATGAGATTTCTCAGAAGTCTCAGGAGAAAGCCATGTCCACACGGAGGCCTCAATTGCTCTCTGGCCTCAATGGCTCTCTCCAGATTAACAGGCTAGACTCCACCCTTACATCTCAATCATGAAATTAACATAAGCACATGACCACCATAGGAGTTATAAACCTTTTTAAGTTAATTTTATTTCAAAGAATATCATTGTACTGAGAACCTTTAAAATTTTCCTTGAAAATATAAAGCAACCTTTTCCATTCTTTCATGAATCTTAATTTTGTCTTAAAAATAATAAATATTTGAAATGAGCTTTAACTGGGGAAAAAACATAAATCTTCATTTAATTTTAAAAATCACTCTTATTGCCTTATATTTTAACAATTATTTATATGAATATACCTATGGGACTTACGTAATGAAATCTGTCTTATGAGGCCCTACAAATACTAAATCAAAAATTTCAAAATTATAATAAAAAATATTACATTCATGATAGTAATCTTGGAATTCTTTTTAAGAATCAACTGGAACGAAATAAAACAGATTAACTTACATTGGAAAAATAATTGGCTATAATATATTTTACAGGAGGATTCCATTTGGAAATATAGATTATTTCTGAAGGATTTGAAAAGTTGTGCACCATGGAACACTATTTCCAACCAATCTCCTGAGAATCATATAATATGGAAGATTATGTATATTTATGCGGGAAAGTACAGATATCCCCAAAACAACTTTCTAAAAATGATTCCAATCTGAAAAAATAAAAGCTACATAAAATAGCAAATTCATATTCTGACTATGTGAAGAAATATTAAAAATAATACCAAACAAAATAGCAGTAGCTGTTGAGGTTTTTCTCTGTGCTGGAGAATATTCTTCATATTACATACGTTCCCTCACCTAAACACTCACAAAACAGAGAAGGTTTTAACATCCTTCCCATTTTAGAGATGGGTAAAAAAAAAAGACAGACTGTTTAGAAACTGCGCTCAGCCTACAGTGAGTCACCTTGAATTATGATATTAAATCCAGACAGACACACTACAGGTCGTGATGAAAATTCTAATATTACAAACCAGAGAAGCAAATGATCAGAAACGTGTTTCTCACCAATGGTGACTCTCTTAATTGTTATTACCACTTTCAGAATCTCTGTGACTAGGAGAATAATCAGGCTTATCTCTGCAATGCGTTTCAAAGGTGAATGTTTTGTTTGGAGTGGTTATTAATGAAGTTGAGAAATGAACATTAAGCATAGGATTGGCAGAAAACAAAATGAACTGTCTTATCTACAGATGCATTGATGCATTGAAATGTAATCTGCCCAAAGAAAAATATTTCATTTTGAGTAGACAAGCTTATCTGTGTTCTTAGTGTAAAACCAATTGAAACTTGGCAGGATTTCTGATCCCCTTTGTTTTGTATTACTTTCAGTTGAATGGAAAAATTGCTAATGTTACTGACTTGTCTAAAATTATTAGAGAAAGACTGTTGCTTTGAATTTTCAAGGCAAAACCTATTTTATCTGCTGCATGAAGTTAGACAGAAGTTGTTAAATCTAAGAATGAACTATTTTATATTTCATTTATATTTTACTATCTATGGAAAATGTACTGAAATTATTATCAAAAATTGAACCAAAATGATTTTTGTTTCCTAAGGAGTTTTACTGTTGATCACGGTAGGAATTAGGTAACACAAACTACAAGAATATCTACCTCCTGATGCTATTTTTTTCTATGTAAACTTTAAGCAAGCAGGAACAGTTTTGTATAAACAAATGAAGTATATTATAAACTTTCTAAACACTTCTAAATATATGATTTATTTTTTGACAATTGTGTTTGTGTCTTTGCTACTTAGATGCTGTTGAGTCATTTCCAAACTCAGCTCAATCCCATATCTAAGAGAAGGAAGCACAATAGTGTCCTTCAAAAAGGTACACTGATGCTTTCTGCTGTTTCTTCTTGTCAGTCATTCCCCATTAGCAACTGCAGGTCCCACAAGCATATTCCAGTCATGTCATTAAAATCAACGTTACTGGGAGGAAGCTGCTCCTTCCCTGTGGGATCTTGAGTGACTTCCAACCTGAGGAACTAATCTTTAGACAATATACATGGAAATGCTCACCTGCTATTTTTCTGTGTCTAATGTTCAAGAAATAGGCAATTTATTCCTTCTTCTTAAACTTAGACTGTATACTCCACTGAAACTCCTTCACCATACAGAAATACAGGTGGCTTAGCTTCCAGCACCATGTTAGCTACCACAGTAAGACAAACTGACAGATAAGTGGTGGCTATAAAAATGAATCACTATTCATTTTAATCAATATCATAACTAGATACTCCATATGTATATGGCTGCTATAAGTTAGAATTGACTCAGTGGCAGTGGCTTTTAAAATAATTTTTGAATTATCCTCAAACTTATATACTAAAATATTTCCACTATGTTTACTATTTAGTTTAAGAATCACTGCATCTACATTAGGAATTATACACATATATTAATTAGTCTTAAGGTATTAAACTACCTGTTTTATTGTTGGAAGGAATATTACAAATCAACAATTTGACAGCATCTTATAAATATGTGCGGTTTCATTTGCACATGTAAAAAATTGCTGATCAGAATTTTTCAATCAATTCCAATTAAAAGTAATATTAAAATTATTGCTATATTTGATCCCATCGTTGCAAGAACTGTGTCAAACCATCCAATAATAATATAGTTCTCCAGGTTTTTCTTTAATCATTTTATTGGGGGCTCATACATCGTTTTTCACAATATATAAATAAGCATACTCGTCGAGCACCCTCACATGTCATCTTCTATTATTGTTCTCCAATTGTCCACCTTTTTCCCTTAAGCCCCTAGTATCAGCTTTTCCATTCCTTCCCCTCTTCCCCTGGTCTCTCCTCCCCACCAACCCTCAATACTTTATACATTGTTGTTGTTCTGTCATATCTTACACTGCCCGACCTCTCCCCCAACCCACTCCTTTGATGCCCGTCCTTCAAATAGGAGCTTGTGTATATATCCTTGCTGTTGGTTCCATCTCTCTACGCCCCCCGCCCCCTTCTCTCCACCCTTCCAGTATCTCCAATCTAACCATTGGCCCGCAGGGGCCTATCCATCCTGGTTTCCCGATATCTCCAGCTCCCCTCTATGCTAGTGTGACTTCTCCAGTCTATCTGAATTTGCAAGGTAGAATTGGGACTATGGTGGTTGGGAGGCAGGGAGGAAGGCTTCAGGAACTAGAGGAAACTTGTATGCATCATCACTGCCCGGCTGCCCCTTGACTGGTCTGTCTCCTCCCCGTGACTCCCCTGTAAAGGGGCGACCAATTACCCATCAGTGGGCCTTAGGTCTCCACCCTGCTCTCCTCTTCCTTTGTAATGATGTGATTCTTGTTCTTTGGTGCTCGATATCTGCTCCCTTCGGCCCCTCGTGATCACACATGCTGGTGCGCTTCCTGCATGTGGACTTTGCTGTTTCTGCGCTGAATGGTGACTTGATTATCTTCAAATCTTTGAGACTCCAGGCATTCAATCATTTGTTAGCTGGGTACCATCGTTTCTTCTCCTCTGTTTGCCTTGTATCCATTTGTCATCAGCGATATCGGGAGTCAATTGGTCCATTGATTTTGATTTTTGTTCTTTGATACCTGATTGTTTCAGCACTTCATGATCGCACAGGTAAGTGATCTTCTTTTATGGTGGGTTTTGTTCTTCTGAGCTAGATGGCTGCTTGCTTATGCTCAAGACTTTAAGACCCCGGATGCTCTATCTTTTGATAGCTGGGCCCATCTGCTTTCTTCACCACCCTTGCTCATGCTCCTACATGTCCTCAATTGGTACTTTGGGGATGTGTGCACACAGTGATATATGTTTTTTTCCCGCCCCATTTGATGTGTATTGCCTAGACCTTTCACCACTTTCATCACCATCTGACCACGCTGGCTGCTGTGCTTCTTCTGTGTGGCTATTGTCTCTTCTCAAGTAAATGGTCTAATGTTTGTCTTCAGGTTTTCAAGACACTTGATATATCCTTTGATGGTTGGGCACCTTCAGCTTTCTTCACCACATTTGTTTGTGCACCCATTTTACTTCAGTGATCGTGTTGGGCCATTGAGCCTCAAGGAATGCCAGATTCATAGAACAAAGGGTTCTTGCATTGAGGGAGCACCAGGGTGAGGGCCCAAGGTCCATCTGCTACCCCAATATTTGGCCTATAGATATGTTCTTAAATTTATTCCCACCTTATAACAGATAGTTGTATTTATGTATGGTCATACCTATGTTTAGACCTCTGTAAGTGCCCTTTGCCTTCTAGCTCTTTCCTCTATTTCCTTCCATCTCCCTCCTGTCCCACCATCATGTTCCACCTTCATTGGCATTTCACTGTTTTCTCATAGATTCATTATCCTTGCTTAATCCCGACCAAATCTCCCATACCCTCCTTTCCATCGATTCCTAATCACTTATTGCTCGCCCAACCTGCCCATGTGTTTGTCCTCCCCCCCTTGTCCTCTCCTCGTGCCCCCAGGAATTATTTGCCCAGTCCTTTCTGTGGCGCATTGGGTCTCCAGAGGGATGTATTTCTCTGAGCATCATGTGTCAGCATGGAGCTTGGACCAGCTCGCTTCCTCTTCCTCCCTTCTTGTCTTTGTCCCTGTGGGTGTGGGATGCTGAACCCTCCCTCACCCTGTTCTCTGCCACACTCGCTTCTAGGCATGGAGTCCATCTGACTCTGTTTGTGTCCGGCTCTGTAGCTCTCTTTTCTTGCATCCTTCCATGCGTCCACATTGTCCTCATGGTTGGGTGTTTCATGGCAGGAACTGCTCACCCACTCCAGTTTCTGTGGAGACAAGACCCATACTCCCTCCCTGGGTGGATTAGTGGCCCATTCCCTCAGTTAACCTATCACTTTTGAACTCCCTTTTAACTCCCCTGCACCCCCCTCATCCTTCCCCCATTACTGTGTTGCATCCAATATGTACCTCCATGGGTTTGGTCCTCCCTCCTCCCCTTACCCTATTTCTTGGGCCAGCTAATATGGTACAGGAGTCTTCTCTTTTTATACTCACCATACTGTTTCTATTTACCTCAGGGGGTCCATGCCGCTTATCCTTTTGTGATTGACTGGCTTCACTTAACATAATTTCTTCTAGTTCTTCCCATGCAGAGATGTGTTTCATGTGCTTGTCTGAGCTATTGAGTGAGGCATAGTACTCCATTGTGTGTATGTGCCAGAGTTTGTTGATCCATTCATCTACTGGTGGGAATTTAGATTGCTTCCAACTCTTTGCAATTGTGAATTGTGCTGCAATAAACATTGGCGTGCATACCACTGGTTGTGGTTTATTTCTTGACTCTTCTGGATATATACCCAATAGTGGGATAGCTGGATCATGGCGTAGCTCAATTTCCATTTTCCTTAAATATTTCCAGACTGCTTTCCATAGTGGCTGTACATATCTACATGACCACCAACAATGTAGAAGTGTTCCTATTTCGCCACAAGTTCTCCATTTTTTGATTCCTCCTGACAGCATGTCAAAATTCAGTGAAGCCAAGTCTCCCTATCTTTGATTCCGGTGGTTATTCTGTCTCTGTGTTCTATAAATTTGTTCCTTTTCTGCAGGAAACACTTGCAAACAGTTTTATGCATCTGTTAAGAATCAGAAAGTGGCAGTTCACGTCTGGCTGTGAAGATGTCCTTTCCCAAGTCCAAGCCGTCACGACTGGCTACTCTACCTGCTCCCCTCCACACAGCCGACTATGACATATCTCTGGGGAGCCAGCATGCTCAAATCAAGATGCCAGCTTAAACAGGAGTATCTGCTTCAGTACAACAACCCCAACCACCGAAGTCCCATTGATGGCCTTTCCTTGGTTCATTGAACCAATGCTAGGTCAACAGATATCTATCCCAATTTCTGGCCAACTCCCAAGAACTCACAGGAGCTGTGTTTGCCATTGGACCCCTGGTGTTCTGGTACTACGTTTTCAAAACTGACAGAGACAAGAAAGAAAAACTTATCCAGGAAGGAAAACTGGATTGACCGTATAGCATCTCATGTTGAGTTTGGCGATAATGACAGTATTCTTGCTTAAATAAATCTTCTATTAACCATCTAAAAAAAGAATCAGAAAGTATGAATCAAGAAAAATTGAAAATTATCAAAAATTAAATTGCTTAAATATAAATATCCTTTGGGCATTTGTGAGCTGAAATGGACTGCTGCTATTGGTCATCTTGGAATGGGTAATCATATGGTCTGCAAATAAAAAAGAAAGTATTGGCATATTCATTTTCAAATCAAACATTAAATGATCCATAGAGCAATATAATGACATGTCAGTGACAGGTCAACATGCATACACCTATAAGGAAGAGCAGGTAGCTCTCAAAAAGCCCATGCCCTCAGGTAGATGCTGTCTTCCAGTACCTCTGTAGGACCGATCAGAACTCCACCTGTGGGTTTCAGAGAATGCCCTTGTCTGGTTTAGGAGGTTCAGGAGACTGTAGCTCTACAGAAACAGAAAGCCTCACCTTCCTCCTGAAGACAAGCTGGTGGTTTTGAATTGCTGATATTTCAGTTTGCAATTTAGTATGTAACCAATCTTCCATAAGGAAGACCAGGTAAAATGAGTATATTCCAAAGTTTTGCACCAATCACTAATGCAAAAGATGAAGAAACTGAAGACTTTTCCTCACGTTCATAGTCTGAAATTGATCTTGATTTTAATTTCAAGGACTTAATTGATGTTCATCTCTGTCTCATGTTTTATATTAAAGCTGGGTAATTCTTGCCAGATAGAGAAGCTAGTATATATATATATATATATATATATATATATAATGGAATATATATATTCCATTACAATATACTTCACAAATACTCAGTCCTCCCCTTATTACATACAAGCAGAAATTGAAACCATGTTAAAACCTAGGCATATTTGTCAAAAATTATTTTCAAAACCAAGGATATAGACATATATCTGATATATGATCAGACTTCTGAATCTCTGCTTGCCTTTAACATAATGTGGATGAATTCAGTCCAAATTCTTGCCAGGCTTTATAATCTTCAATGGCTTTTAATCCTTTAAAATTCAAGCTTCTTAACATGCCAACAAACCTCTGAATTATCTGTCCCTGCCATATTGACATTTCTTTCAACTATTCTCCTCCTCTATATTCCTCCAACCCAGATTTATTTTTGAACTTCTAACATTAAAGCTCTTGACCTTTGCAATCGGTGCCCCTTATGCTTAGAAAGATCTCCACCCACAACTTTGCATTTCTGCTTTCTGATCTTTTATGCTTTAACTTCAACATCTCCCTTTCAAAAATGCCCTAATATATCTCTGAAGCTCATCACTATTTAACCAATTATCCAAGTCTATTTTCATATCATAACATGTCTAAATATAAAACTGATTCTATATTTTATTTCATGTCTTCATTTGATCTGACAACCAACTTGGGGATCAGTTATTTGATCGCTTATAATATTAGACTCCAAACCAAACTCATTGCTATTGTGTAAATGTTAACTCGTAAGTACTCTCAGTAACTGTTTATGGGAGTAGAGAGTCCAGTCTTTGTACAGCACTGTTGCTCGTGGTTTCAAACTGGCAACCATGTGAGTTTCAAGCCAATGTGTAACCACTACACAACCAGGGCTCCTAGCATTAAACTAGGTTGCTGAAAAACAAACAAACACGATCGATAAATATGTTAATATGCTGAAAAACAACATGATATATAAATCACACAATGGTTAAAATACAACTAAATTCTACCTTACAAATCTGGTTAGACCAGAGGATATACAATGGTACGGTTAGGAAATAGAAACACAGGGAATCCGGGGCAGATGATCTCATTAGGATCAGTAGTGAGAGTGGCAATCCCGAGAGGAAGGAGGGAAGGTGGAGTAGAAAGGAGGAACCAATTGCAGTCTCTATATATAACCTCCTCCCTGGAGTATGGACTACAGAGAAGTGGGCAAAGAGAGACTTTGGACAGCATTTGAAATGATAAAATAATAATAACATAAATTATCAAGGATTCATGAGGGACAGGGGAGAGGGGAGGGAGTGGAAAAAGGAGCCAATATCAAGGGCTTAAGTAGAAAGAAAATGTTCTGAGAAAGATGATGGTACAAATGTACTTTGTATACAATAGATATATACATGGATTTTGCTAAACGTTTTAAGAATCCCCAATAAAATGATTTAAAATAAGACAAGTAATAAGATTAGTTTACTTATGGGAACTAATAAAGGGAAGCAGAAGGAAATTAATTTGCTCATTAATTTAGCAAACATTTATTGGCCAAACTAAACAATGATTACTAAATTGATCAAAGCAAGATGCTATTAGTTTCATCAAATATCAAATGAATTCAAACAGATGAATATTGACCTGTCCTGCCATATGCTATTGCTTGCTTAATTTTCTTCTTATTTGAAAACACTTATGTTTCAAAGTAATAGATGTCTCCTAAAGAGGCCCTCAGAGGCACACCTCTGAAGATAAGCATGAATAGCTGTTTCTGAATGGCAACTTTATGGAAAACTAAATGGCAGAATTCTATTCTGCACTTGTGGGGTCTTGGGTGGGAATGGATTTGGTACCAATGACCAAGAATAGAAAGAATGACAGAAAAAAGTGAAAGTGAATTTCTTCTTTTCATTTCTTGTTATAGACACTTCTCCATATGGAAATCTGAATCATATTGTTCATATTATCCTAACATATATTTCATTATTAATTCTTTATGTTTGGTAAAGTGACATAAAAATTTATTAGGAGATTAGAGGACCCTTGTTAAAATTATATTTCTTTGATTTTGTTTCTGAGATTCTCATTCCAAATATTTCTGGGAATAATTAAATGTTTATGTTCAGTCCTTACTAACATTAACTAATAGTCTATAACATTTATGCCATAATCTCTGTATATTATGCAAGGTCATTTGGAGACTATGTGAAGGCTAGTGTTCAAAAGTGGTTTCCTTTCTTTACTTTGGTTTTAATCATCCTCTTCCAGGATACTTCTGAGAACAGTTTCTATGTTGCTGCTCAATACTTTCTGTTCTATATAGAGTTAATACATCACATAGAAATTACATTGCAATATTTTTCATGATCTCAAGGGAAAACAGATAGCATGCTCAAAATACTATAATTCAAGGACCATTCACTCAGTGCAAGAACTAGGTTGCCATTTTCTTGGAACTATTCTGCATTCCTCCCAAATCATGTTTATTTTTGTATTTCAAATATTAAGTCTTATGCCTATCAAGGGTACTTTTTACTTTGTTCTCCTTAATCATAATATGTGGTTACAATTAAGTTATCATATAGTGTTCATCTGTAGGATTACAATAAAAGTTTATATAAATGCCTTGCAATATGCTTAATTCTTAACTTCAAAATGCTCTAGAAGCTCCCTGTCCCTCATCCTGATGGCATAACGGAGCACTTGGCATCCTTGCATCTTATAAGGAAAAGTGGAGGGTATGCTGGTATTAGTTGCCAGCCCTTTAGTCCCATAGCAACCTTACTTACAACAAAAGAAAACACTGCTCAGTCCTGTGCCATCCTCCTGACTGTCCCTAGGCTTTGGCTTCTTGTTGCAGCCACTTTGTTGATGATTTTCTTCTTTTTTGCTAAGTCTCTATTCTACCCAGCGTGGACAATCCTGATAGTTCCAAACTGCATGAGGCAGTCTTCCCATCATGTTCCAAGAAGCATTCTGGTCACACTTCTTCCAAGGCAGACTCACTGGTTCCTTTAGCCTTCCACGACATTTTGAATAGTCTTTGCCAGCACTATAATTCAAATGCACTAGTTGTTTTTTGGTCTTCCTTAATCAAAGTCCAACTTTCCAGTGCATATGAGACAATTGAAAATATTATGACTTGTGTCAGGAGCAACTTAGTCTGCATAGTAATCTCCATGCTTTTCAATACTCGTAAACAGTGGTGCTCAACCTGTGGGTTGTGACCCCTTTGCGGGTCATGAATGACCCTTTCACAGGGGTCATTGGATTCATAAGAGTAGCAAAACTATAGTCATGAAGTAGCAACAGAAATAATTTTATGGTTGGGGGTCAACACAAGGTGAAGTCTATAAAGATCGCGGCATGAGGAAGGTTGAGAACACTGTAAAGTGTTCATCTGCAGTATATTTACCCAATGCAAGGCTTCCTTTAATTTTCTGGTTGCTGCTTCCATTAGGACTCATTGGAGATCCAAGGAAGACCAAACCTTGACAATTTCAACCATTTCTCCATTTATCATGATGTCACCTATTGATACAGTTTTGAGGATTTGGGGATTATTTACATCGAGTTGTGATCTCTACTAAAGACTACATTAAAAAAATCTTCATCAGCATGTGCTTCAAGTCCTCATCATTTTCAGTGGAAAAGATTTGTCATCTGCACATCACCTTCCTCAAACCTGTATGTCATATTCTTCATATAATCCAACTTTTCTGATGATTTGCTCAGCATACAGTTTGAATGGGTATGGTAAGACACGAGAAATGGAGACAAGACAGGATTCTGATCAAGCCTCCGGGTATGGTAAGAGGATAAAACCCACACACCTCTCCTGATTTTGATCCATGGAGAATTTACTGGTTCTCTTGACATAAGTGCCTCTTCACCCATGTAGAAATTCCACAGGGGCACAGTGACTTGTTCTGAAATTCCTCTTCTCAAAGCTGCATGTCACTTGCTATGATTCACACAATCCAATGCCTTGGCATAGTCAATGAGCAAAAGTAAACACCTTTCTGGTATTATCTGCTTTTACCCAAGATCCATCTGACGTAAACAATAATATTCTTTGTTTTTAATCTTCTTTTTTTGGGCCTAATCCTCTGGAAGTTCCCTGTCAATATATTGCTGCAATATTTGTTGGATGATTTTCCAAAATTCTTACTTGCATGCAATATCAATTATATAGTTCTATGGTTTAAAAATTCTGTTGGATCACCTTTCTTTGCAATGGACATAGACATCAATCTCTTCCAGTCAGTTGTTCAGATAGCATTCTGCCACATTTCCTGACATACACAAATGAATGCTTCCAGTGTTTCATCAGTTTATGGAAACATGTCAGTTGATACTCCATGAATTTCTAGAAGCTTTTTTTTTATTTTAGTGCAACTTGAAATTCCTCCTAAAATGCTACTGGTTCATGATCACATGCTTTCTCTTGAAATGATGAACCATTGGCTAATTTATTAAAGCAAATCTGTATTCTTTCCTTCTTTGATGCTTCCTGCAACAGTCAATCATTTTCCCATACATATGTTACCTGCACAACACACTGCAACTCAACATTGAAACTCATCCATATAATTTATTTTTGAGTTCTTTCAGTCTGAGATGTGTGGAGACTGTGCTTTCTTTTGGATTTTCTAACCTATAATTTTTTCAAGGCCAAGGAATTCTACATAGCAAATACCTCTTTTCCTTTTTTAACAACACAAAAGGCAAATAAACAGGCATATTTCTCCAAGTGACAGACACAGAAACAAAACTGACAAAATTGGGAAGAGACAATAAAGAAACTCAGCAGACACATTCAACCAAAAGATTGATTATGAAAAGACCGTTAATTGCTCATACAGAAGTTCTGGTTAAAGTTGAAAATTAAAAACAATTCTCTAGAACTATAATATTACCTTGAGGTTATGCCACGTGATTTTCTTGAATATCTTAAGATGAGATTTCCTTCATTCAACATTAATCACAGAAGGTCTGATGAGTTATAGAAAGACATCTAGAATATTCTTGAAAAAAGAAAAAAGCCATTTAAAACACAGGAAAGAAATAAAAGATCAAAGTGGTGTTAGTAGAGATTCTCAAATTTGCTCTTCTCTGTAGAGTAGCAAAGACACTGTGAAGAAAAGATGAAATCAAAGAGCTGAGCAGTAAATTCCATAGGGCATGTGGTGAAGACAGAATAAAATCTTATAGTGAATTGTGCACAGACCTAGTCCAAAATTCTATCATGAAATTGCCAGTTTCCTTTATATCACCAAGACTGTATTTTCCAACTATGGTTCCTTCTTTGTTTCTAGCTTTTGCATTCCCATAGTGAATAGTGATAAATGCACCTTGATTGCATGTGTGATTAGTTTCAGATTGAAGATGTTGGTAGATCTCTTCATTTTTTATACTTTTTTGGTTGGTTCATAAATTTGGATAATGGTTATATTGATTGGATTTCTTAGAATTGAGATGTATGTAATATTATCACAGACAGCATTGTACTTCAAGATAGATTTTGAAAGGTACTTTCTGATCATCAACTCAATGCCATTCCTCTTATGTGTGTCATTTCCAATATGGAAAATTGTAATATTTTATGATTCAAAATGTACCAACACCAATCCATTTCAGCTCCCTAAAGCCTAGGATTTCGGTCATTATGTGTTCTATCTCAATTTGGACAACTTTCTATTTTCCTAGATTCATAGGAAAATGATTCACACTTCATTTGTACATTTCAAGTTTTTATTAATGATATTTGTAGTTGTTTCTTCTCATTTTGAGTTTTTTTTCCCATGAGCAAGTCAAGATCACAAAGTTTCTACTCCCATAGAATTACTCCATTCTTATTATTATGGTCAATTTTACTTTGAGAAAGTAACTCCTTCCTAGTCATATTTCAAGTGCATTACAATCTAAGGGCTCATCCTCAGGCACTATATTTGACAATATTCTGCTTCCATTCATTATGCTTTAGCATCTGACAACATTTTAATTATATATATATAAGATTTTCAGTAGTTACTTCCTTCCCATTGAACCAGCTATTTATTCTTTTTGTCTGTTCTTAGTCAGGAAGCTCTTTTGTGGTAAACTTGTTTGCATTGAAAATATTAGGAGAGACCTTCCAGCATCACACAAGTGCACAGTCACCACAGTATGGTAAATTGGAGAGAAGCCATGCAAAGAAAGAAATTGAGATAATCAAATCAGATTAACAATTGGAGATAAGAGACTTTCAGTCTGAAGACATAAGTGCAAAGTAACCATAAATTATAAAACCAAGAAAATAAATGTTGTGATCTATTGATTGATACTAAAAGAACTCACTGCCTTTAAGTCAAATATTTGCTTTTAACTAAGTAATTTTACATCTGATTCCAAATTATGGATAAATATTGTCTGTCTTTGTCAAATATAGAGATATAAATACTTGGATTTATAGAAATGCAGATACATATTCTCTATATTTCCTTAAATTATTCTTTGCCCTACCATGTTGACTTATGTAGAACCTCTTGTTTTACTTGGGTTTGGCCAGTGAGGGTGAAAGAAAGGAGACACAAGCAAGGTAAGAAGAACAGGCCCATGTTGATGTCGTTAGGTGCCACCCACGCAGTTTCAATCCACAGTGGCCTTATTCACAAGAGAAGGAAACTTCCAATCTTGCGTCACACTCACAAAGATAGACAAATATTTATCTATAGTCTGGAAGCAAATGTAAAATTATTTAATCAAAAACAAATAACTATCTATATATGGTTGACTTGCCATGTATGAGAAACTTTTCAAAACTGTAAAAATAAAAATGTCAATTTCCTATCCATGTGTTAGGTTATAGGTATAAGTATGATATTATGGATTAATTGCATTTCCAAAAGCATATTGTAAAGTCTTAATTAGGTTAGTCTGAAGCATATGAATGATATTCTTAAAAGTAATAGAAGATACCAAAAATGCAGAAAGATGGCCACATACAGATACCTCTACCCACCAAGACATGCAAGTTATAACTGAGATCTATTTCCATGAATAAGGAGAGAAGCATAAAAAAACACTTCTTTTCAAACACTAGAAAGTCAGTATTAACAAAGTGTGAGATGATAATTTTTAAATTTTATAAATTAACCAATAATTGCTAGTTAGAATGGCATCCCTGACTCAAAGAATAGATATAACAATTAAAGAAATAATGATATATATCTGGTTCCATGGAGAGCAGATAAAGACGTGATTTATTTTTATCTGCCAATTCATGGGCTATAGAAGAATAAGTTATCTACCAACATAGAAAAACTCTATTTGTAGACAAAAAGAGGATATCTGTCACTAAATAATTGGAAAGAAAAAGACAAGGCAATGCATTAAGCACTACTTTAGTGAGCAAGGACTTGAGGAAAAACTCTTACTAGGGCTGAGCCCTGGTGACGTAGTGGTTGAGTGCGGGACTGTGGCCCACGGCCTTGGTGATTCAAATCCAGCAGAGGCTCTTCAGGAGCAAGGCTGGGTAGCTCCCACAACCACCAGAGGGCAGTGATCCCCCCCCCCAAAACAAAACAAAACAAAACAAAAAACTCTTACTGAGCAATCTAAAATTCAACTATTAGTCTCTCCGCATGTGAAGGAAAGAAACTCGCAGAAAGCAAAGTTTCAAGGAAACAGTAAGTACAAAGGACTGTGGAAAACATGGGTCCTCACCAGACAATCTTCATAATTCAATGAATAAATGGTGTTCAGCTGCTACTGATAATTACCTGGGATGGGTAGGTGGATACAGCAGAACAAAATGCAGACTGAGAAGCCCATTGACTTTTATGTCTTTAAAGACTGTGGTTCATAGGGACTTAGGCCTATTCATTCTTTAGATCGGTGTTTAGTTTCACTACAAAGATTTTTATAACTTTCCCACTATATGTGCTACTGCCCTCATGAATATAATTACTGTACGCACATGTAAAGAGTTTTGGTGGCATAATGAGTGTGTCAGACAGGGTTCTCTTAGAGAAATAAAATCAAGACACTAGTAATTCTTTTTACATATTATATATAGAGAAAGGTATATAAGATAAGGAAGAAACAGTTAACTATCTATAAGCAGTACAGATTGCTCAGTGCAATTCACTTGCATGAGACAGCTAGAAGACTGGCAGTCCTTCAAGTCTTGAGGGCCGCTGAGTAGTCCTCTGTAGAGCAATTCAGTCTATCTGGCCACAGGCAGCAAACAGCAGAGCAGGTCACCAACAGTCAGCCAGATGACAGAGTCCAACAGTGCCCAGCTCAAGAGATGTATATCCCAGGAGCGTGGCGAAGTAGGGCTTGAATGAAGGAACCTGAACTCACAGCTCCACAGTCCATAATTAGGTGTCCCACGGGTAGTGTTGCCTGGAGGTCGAGGCACAGGATGAACAAGAGCTCTCTGGTCCAAAGATCCGGAAACAAGAGAGAGGGTGGAACTCACCGAGCCCTTCCTACTTCTGCCCTTCAATTCATCCCACGTGTTCATTGGCCATGCCGTCACAACAGACCCACCAATCTTCTGTGGCCATGTTGGCATGACAAACCTACCCATCACAATGAGTTATAACTTGGGCTGCTAATCACAAGGTCAGCAGTACAAAACCAAGGGTAATTTCATAGGAGATATATGAGGCATTATGTTCCCATAATTATTTACAACTTCAGAAACCCACAGAACAGTCTTAGTTCTTCCTTCCATAGGCCATGGGATTCACTCTTTTCTTGCTTCTAATTAGCTACTTAGACCTGGAAGAGTGGCAACACTATATACTTTTTTCATGCTCCTACTCTGTCACGTGGTTGGACAATACAAATAGTATTTTAAGAGAGCCAATCCAAATAAATGCACTAACTTTAGGCAATATTTGCCCAAATATAAAGTTCAGAAGGTAGAGAGGGATATGAAAAAAATATGAATGGAATTGGTAAACTTGGAGAGGAAGTGGGAAATATATAACTGTGTTGTGGGGTTTGGAATCAGTATCATAATTCAAAATGCTTGAATAGCTAAATAGAAAGCCAATTTACTCAGTAAAGTTTTTCTCAAATCACAATAAAATGTAAAAATAAACACTATGAAAGCAAAATTAGGTAAGAACTATAGAAATAAGCACTGCATCTAAGGAAGACTGGGCTCATGTGAAAGAATGATAAAAATATTTTATCTAGCAACTTGGTCTTGAGTCAAAATGTTTAAGATGAGCTTAATTTACACAACAAGTTGCCCTTTGTGTAAATTAAATTTTTTGTTTTGGCCAGTTATTCAGAAACACTTTAAATATTATTATATCAACATTATAAAATCTGTGACAATGTCCTGGCAGGTTCTATGATACATTGAAGCTGAAATACTGGTGCTCTAAAATCAGTTCAAAGAAAGCTTTTGTTTATTTTTCTTATTATCTTATGAATGTTTTCTTGTCTAAAATGTGAAGTGCACAGTTAGCTACTTCCATGACAAAGTTTAAGAAATGATTGAATTTACAATGGAAAATAGGATATCTTTAAATGTGTATTATTGCTATTCTTCCACGACACTAATTTTCTTCAGGCCTCTTTGTTTTGAAAAGAAGCAATTTCATCATGTTAGAATAATGAGACACTATCAAAATAAATTGTCTAAAATCACAAGGCATCAATTAAAGATGTTTTCTGTTTCACCTGCAAAAGCATCAAATTCCCATTTTTTATATTGCAAAAAGTTTTAAAATATTTTTGGTTTGATATCTATATGAAATACTTTTGCTTTGCAAGGCAAATCTTTCAGATTTATCTCCTCTTCTTTCTTACTCACTCTTAGGCTACAAGCAAGTGTGAAGTCCTACTTCAGCACGCTTGATAATTTCAAGACATCCAAAGGGCAGAAAGAACCCAGTCCTTCACATTCTGGAACACATTATTTGCATGGAAAATCACTCTCGCGACAGTGAAAAATTGTTAGACATCTTCTACTTGATTGCATCTTGAAACCTTGAAGAAAATGAAGGTCCACACTAAGTTTTGTAGAATTGCCAGAAAGATCAGAATGGAAGTATTAAACAATAGATGCTATGGGAAAAGGCGAAGTCAATCACTGGTATATATATTCCACAGTAAAAGGAGAAGATAGCTAATTTGTTGAAATTTTAAATTTGGCGAGGGGAGACACCACTATTGTTGGACACTCACTGATGGCCATTTTCTATAGGCTATCACTACAGAAGAGATGTGAATGCCTCACTTGTCTCCCAGTTAGAAACAGATATGATAGGATTCTTATATAATATACACTAAGAAGTAGACTGCACTTCAAAAGAAAGAAAGGTGCTCTGTTGTCTTAATTAATGTTCTCTGAGTTTCAATAGCCATTGCAAAAGCAACACAGATTTTAAAGAACAAGTCATGTTAAAATGTATAATAAGGAAGTTAATAGATTATGAGAAATGCTGAAGATAATTGTTTATCAGAACATGTTACAAAGTCCTTTCAGATCTGCTAATAAGTACTCAACCTGAAGGCATTCAGTTCCAACTCCCTGGGTTAGCAAACCAAACTCTTGGAATGAAGGGCCTAAAGGCATCCCCCTCCAATAAGCATTGTCTGAAGGCATTCAGCTCCATGATTCAAGGTCATTTTGCTGAGTTTCCCTACTGAAGTGCTCAGAGGCACCCCACTCCACAAGTCAGTCTCCTGCCGCAAAGCATTCTGCTTGACTGGCTCTGACTTGGGTGTCAACCACTCTGTGTCATGCTCTGGCTCCTGGTTCTTCTGCTCCTCCCATATTAGAGCTGATCTTCTGCTTATAAGAGACTCATGGAGTCTGGACGTGGGGGCCCCAGAATATGCTCTATTTGAGGCTTTTGCTGATAATGAGATCCCTTCTTCTACTTCTCAGAGATTTCATTTTATGCAGAATGGAACTCTAGAGCATTCTGTTCCCAGTTACCCTATCAGAATCTCCCTCCATCCTCTTGCCAGATCCATGCTGAGGAAGGTATTTCGGTGGGAGTTAGAGACTGGCTGGAAGAGCCGCTTGAAATAATTAATTGCCCTTGAAGTTGCAATTATTATAATAATAAGCAAGTCAGAGTTGCAGCCGGGTCAGAGTTTTACCAAGTCAGAGTCTTACCCAGAAGTAACTAATTAAATAATTAAATACAGTTCTTTTTTTAAAAAATGGCTATTGGATTAGAACCCACGACCATTTATTTAACACCCAAGTGTTTTAACTCATTGCCAGGGTTCCAAGAAAGGCACACATGTGTGAATCACAAAAACATTGTCCAGCCTTTCCAAATGATAGAGTTCAGACTGGACTATATGAGTCCAGTGGGAGTCGTGGAATACAATACAAGTCCTCATTGCTTGGTAGGTTTCCAACCTTGAGACAGTTTGAAGGTCCGAGTTCTCCCTTCACTCAAACTCATTGAAAGCTGCTTGCCACAGATCCTTTCCTCAATCATATCGTGACTATTCTTTTTTACCTCTCTTATTTTTTGAATTGTCTGCTTCCATGGTAGGTAGAGTTTTTGCCAACTCAAATTGTCTTGGACAGAGGAGATCTATCGCCTTGTGGTCCCAAGGTTGCTGTCTTCACAGGAGGCATTCTGGACTCTACAAGACAGGGATGTCATAATCTCTACTGCTAAAGACGATGGCCACAGAAACCTTACAGAGAAATTACACTTTGACCTGAGTTTGGCATGATGAAAATCGGTTTGATTTTATGAAGTCAGGATGTCACATATTTCCCATTTCGAGCAGCTAGCTCAACCCTTGCTCTTTTGGCTCGTAGCTGAACACTTGCCTATTGTACCACTGAGTGTCCTCTCACAAAAATACAGTTTTATCCTTATAAAATGTGGAAGAAGCAGTGTGATTATACACCGTGATCTTTTAATCATCAATATGTACCTTCCAACAAATAGTCTATAACCCTACATCTCGCTGTGACATCGACTTCCAAATCAAATCTTAGGGTAAAAAATATAGTTTCTAATTTTACTCAGACATCGTTGATGTTTTCTGAGAAGGCCAATCAAAAATAAAGAGGATTATCTGTCATAAGCATGGGGAACATGATTTTTATTTCAAAGGTTTGAGTCTTACCAATATTATAAGGATTTATGCCCTGTATAAAAACATAGTGTGTAATGTGACTTTTCCCAATAAGATCATCACAAGTCTATTTCCATTTGTGGAATACTCTATTTCTTAATATTGACTTTCAGATAATAATTTCAAAGGAAACAAAGGGAAACTCTTCAACCCACTGATCAATCATTCTAGATATCTTAGAAACACAGTTCAATAAATCTACCCCTTTCTTATATGAAAACTGAAGTTTAAATAATTTCTATACTAAATCCACACTATAACCCAGAATTCTAAAGTTTGAATTTTGTATTACAGTAATATTTCAGTATCAAACTTAAATATGAAAATATGTTTATTCTGTTCTTATGAAAGAGACTTCTAAAGATTTCTAAAAATTGTAGTGTCATGTATTCTTTACATGGGATTTGAAATATGCTTAATGTCTATGTGAGTAGATCATTTCTAGAATACCCATTGTAGCATAGGACAGAGAAAATAAAATATAAATATTTTAACTTGTAAAGAGATCCTAAAGGGGCATAAAGACTCTTACTTGAATTAATGAAAGAGGATTAACTGCAGAGGCAAATATTTCCTTAAGCCAAGATAATAAATATTAATTTAAGCTTGTTTTTACATCCATGGGTTAGTTTACACTTTTGTATATCTTAAATCAGTTGGCCATTTTAAGAGGTAGAGGATGAACAAGAGCCACTGCTACTGAAAGAGTGCAAGCTGTACAGAAAGCATTCGTGAAAAACAAGACTCCAGGAATTGATGGAATATCCATGGAATACCCATACTTCTCCCCAAGCTGAGACGTATGAGAAGTATTCACTTATATATGCCAGAGGATTTGGCTACTTAGCCAAGTGACTGTAAGAGATCCATGTTTGTACTCATTCCAAAGAAAGGTTACTCGACAGAATGTGTAAATTAAAGAACAGAGTCATTAATATCACACACAAGTAAAATTTTTATGAAGGTCATCCAACACATTTTGTAGCAGTACATTGAAAAAGAGGATGTGGAACATGGATATCATTGCTAATGTGAGTTCACTCTTGACTCAAAGCACAGAATACCAAAAATATAGTGTGTTTTATTGATTTCCATGAAGGCATTCAGTTCTGTGGACCATCATGAACTATGGATAGCCACAAGAAGAAAGGGACACGAGAACACTTCCTCATGCAGAATTTGTACATTGGTCAAGAGGCAGTATTGAAAATAGAAGTGCATAAATGATTTAAAATCAGGACAGCTGTGTGAAGATTAAATCCTCTGACTATACTTATTCATACATCTCTGAAAATCATCAGAGAACCTGGTGTCTATGAAGAAAAATGTGGCTTCCGGATTGAGTGACGACATAACAACTTGAGATATTCAGCTGACACAACCTCGCTTGCTAAAAGGGAGAAGTATTTGAAACACTTGCTAAAGAAGATCGAAGATCAAGCATTTTCTAATGAAGATCAAGTCTTCATATGGATTACAATTCAAAATAAAGAAAACAAAATCCTCACAAGTGTACCAATGGAGAATATCATGATTATGAAGAAGTTGAAGCTCAAGGATTTCTTTTACTTGGATCCACAATCAATGCTCATGAAGGCAGCAATCAATAATTTTAACACATTACATTGGGCAAATGTTGCTCAAACCCTATTTAACGATTTAAAAGAAAGGATGTTGCTTTGCTAAGGTGCATCTGACCCAAGCCATGATATTGTTCAATTGTCTTCTATGTATATGAATGTTGAATACAGAAAAACAATTAATTGATTTGATCTCTGATGCTGGAGAAGGATATTGAATACACCATCAACTCCCAAAAGATCTGTCAAACTAAAGTGATATAAAGTCCATTTTTTCAATATTTTGTATTTCTAAAACCTCTATACCTAATCTGTTTCCACAAATATTCTTTTATTAATAGTTTCTTATGATCTTTCTTACAGCTTATTTTCTATTTTTTAAATCTATTCAATTAATTTAATAATTTTTAAACATCAAATTTCCATAATTATATATTTTATAGATTTAGACATTATATATATTTCATTATATATTTTAAAGCTCAATGTTTTCTCAACCCTTGTTATCATTTTCTTCTTTTAACTAACTTATTTATGTATACTACTTCCTTACTAGGTTTAATAATCTGGTCTTTTACTTACTATAACATAATCATCGGCTGAGCCCCGGTGGCGTAGTGGTTGTGCGCAGGACTGCGGCCCACTGGGATGGAGGTTCAATTCCGGCTCCCAGGAGCAAAGGCTGGGCCTCCTACTCCCACCACCTGAGGTCAGTGATGCCTAAAAAAAAAAAAAACATAATCATGCCTATGTAAGCATTCGGTCTGGATAATAAACACGTGAAATTTTGTCGGTCTTTTTTATTATTCTTGCTTCTCATTTTTTTTTTCAATGTGTGCTTCACTATCTTTCTGGGCCAGACTTGCATCTTAAAAGAATAGTCTTGTATATTTGACAGCAAATGGCCATCTTATCTCCCTTGAAAGAAGATGTTCACTTACTTTTGCCTGACACTGTGGGTGTCCTCTCTCATGACCTGCTTAAATCCATGTTCAAGGCTTGAGGCTTTCAAGTCATCTCCATAAGAATATCCTATATTTGTGCAGAGTTGTTTGTTAATTTGCTTTTCCATGAACTATTTAGAAAAAACACAAAATATGTGAACTGATAACATTTGAAATTGTAGATGCGGGTTCCTATAAAATGCACCGCTTATATTTAGAAATGTAGACTCTATTTTATTTTAAATTTTGAAATATTTGTTTCTAATGCTATATTGTCTATAGTGCAACGCAATCATAATAATGATTCAGAAAAAATCATGAAAGAGTTTTATTGAGTGCAATAATTGCATAAATTTGGGATTGAAAGTCACTATGGAAATACAAGTTAAACATTAATAACAAATTTCACCAGAGGCTGTGATGCCCCCCAAAAATAAAACAAAACAAAAAATCATATTTTATTAAATATTTTGAAATTATTTATTGAAGACTCTTCTGATTAAAATATCTGCAAATATTTACAGGAAGTAGTAAAAGAACTACTTATATCATAAGTGCTTTCCTCTTCATCAGAAGGGATTGCCTTAATTTAAAAGACATTCACTATAAACTGCATATGTCATAATCTCCCAGGTATATGAATTAAGCTAACTTGGGTAGCAATTGTAAAAATGCTCAATTTAATTTGGCTAACTAATGGGAAAGCATGTGAAGGTACATGTTCCAGGACTGGCTTATTTTAATATATTGATGAAAGTATAATCATTGCTTCCTATGAAGTAGTTCATGCTAATCTATGTTCTTTGATGTTGTCAAGGGTCTTGGTAAATTATGACTCACACATTCAATGCTTATGAACCAAATGTAAAAGATTAAATGACTCCTTGGTTTGGATAAATCCGCTGCAAAAGACCAATTCAGAGTGTAGAATCACAAAGATGCTATGTGGAAGGAGTCGAAGTTTGCACATTAGCTCCGGAAGAATCAGTGCATTTGAACTGCGAAGCTGGTGAAGAACATTGAAGGTATGATTGGCTGCCAGAAGAATAAAGAATCTGTCACAGATGAAGCACAGCCACAATGCTCCTCAGTGGAGGAAGGGCAACTCTTTCTTTCACTGACTTTGAACATTTTATCAGGAGAGAGCGGTGTCTGGAGAACCACATCAGACTTGGTGAGGTAGAGAGCAGTGAACAAGAGGAAGAGCCTCCAAAAGATGGATGGACCAAGTGGGTACAACAATGAACTCAAACAAGAACAATTGCGAGGTGGTCACAGGGCTGGACAATGTTTCATTCTGCTGTACATAGGATCATTATGAGTTAGAACAAATTCAGTAGCACATAATACAAATGATATTTTTTAGACTTCCAGCTTCATCCTTTAGCAAACTCTTAAGGCATTATAATTTCTTGGGTATAATTTAGGTGTCTACATGCAAAGAAAGAAAAAAAGTAATTTCCAAAGCATCTCTTTCAGTGCAACAGAATTTCTGCCCCATGATGTCCTGTTAATTTCATCATGTTTTAACCATATTTCCATGTTTCATGGTAATAATACTTATAAATTTACATTCATTTGCATCCTATATGGAATGTTGATGATATAATAATTAAGTCCTTGTAGCCATCTAAAACATCAGCTATTGGAAACCATGTGCAACTACCCTGGAGAAAGGTCTTGTGATCTCCTCCTTTAAAGATATACAGCCTAAAAAAAACCTAGCAGAGTGTTTTAATCTGTGTCGTAAGCAGAAATTAATCTAACTATATTCAATGGCACAAACAGACATATTCCCACCAAATGATCCAGAGTATAGTAAGTATGCCCATGGCAAAAGAAAAAGTACAGATACATGAATGATAGTAGGTATGATCACTGAGTAAATGATAAATGATTATTGGAGAGACATTCACAATGATTATTGGGGACTACTGGGGAGACATTCACTTTGGATCAAGTTTAGGATCCAAATTTCAAAGTAGTTCAAATTCAAGTATTTATGCTCATTTAAAATAATTCAAAAGATATCCACCAGGCAAAAACATGCTCTTCTGAATAATGTTTAACTCATCTGTTCTTATAAGTATATTAAAGAATTATCCGTACTTGGAAATGGTTTTAGATCTGGGTTTTAAAATGAAAACTTCCCTTCTCTTCAATATAAATTGTAAAAATAATTCAGCCATTCAATTATTTTACTAAATCAAAAGGATATTTTATTGCCCCAACGCCAAACAACAAACTGTCATCACTAGCAACAAAATCTTTCCATAAAGGATTCTATAGGTGCTGTAGTAGATACAGACACATACAATGATGTATTTTAACCAGGACACAAATACTTATTGAAAAACTTGCAACTATATATTCAATCAAATGGCAAAATACATTTTATGTGACAGGAGTCTTGCTAAGAAAGGCAAAGTTATTTCTGATGAGTTCCAGAACAATTTCTAGTAGTTACTATTGATTTTATCAAATGTCAACAATCTTTCCATTACCGTTATAATGTTCATATTTACATAAAAGGTTCTTAGAATGCATAATTGATGTGACATTTGCTATTTCTTCATGAATTTCAAAATTCATGACAGTTTCAAAATCATTTTGCTTTACTATGGATGACATAAATGTGTTAGACAGGGTTCTCTATAGAAACAAAACCAGGACACTAATAATTATCTATATTTATATAGATAGAAGGATATATAAGATAAATAAACAGTTAACTAATGTATAAAGCAGTACTAATGGCTCAGTGTAACCCGCCGTTGTGAGACAGCTAGTAGATTGACAGTCTTTTGAGTCTTGAGGGCCTCCGAGTAGTCCTCTGTAGAGCAATTCAGGCTACCCAGCCACAAGCAGCAAACAAGAAAACAGGTCACCAACTGTCAGCCCAATGACAGAGTCCAACAGACCCCACCCCAAGAGATGTATATTCCAGGAGCGTGGCAAAGCAGGACTTGAAGGAACCTCAAATCACGGGGAGACCATTCATGAATTAAGTGTCCCACAGGTAGTGTAGCTTAGAGTTTGAGGCACAGGACAAACAAGGCAGCCAGCTGGTCTCATCCAAGAGCAAGAGAACCAGGGTGGGGAAAGCTGAGCCATTTATATCTCCGCCCTTCAATTGATCTTACATGTGTTCCTTGGCCATGTTGTCACAACAAACCTACCTATCTTCTTTGGTCATGTTGGATCAACAAGCCTACCTATCACAATAAATCATTTCATATTGTTCAAACCAGGTTTTTATTTTAAAGTACCCGAACTTTGTCACCTGTGATCTTCTGCATTTCTCTAATACGGATTATATGAAGAAATTTTACATTTTCATTAACATGCCCGAGTATTGGTTTGAATGTTGGTTTATTCATCTATTTCTCAAAGCACTTTCTTCATTCCCTTGTTTTGTTTTAGCTCTTTTTCTGTGCTTCATTTATTCTATTCAACTAATGATGTAATTTAAAAAGATCTGCTACTTTACTTTCAAGATATCATGCAAGCTATGGGAGGAATATGACATTAAAACAAGAATCCTTTTTTCTTGAAAGAATAATAGTGCATAAATGATGCCTTAAAGATAGTGAATTGAGGTAGTGCAAATGATTTATGCTTCATGACTAGTCTAAAGGTTATCAGTTCAAACCCACCCAGGACTACCATGGAAGAAAAACACGGCACCCTGCTTCTATTGCAATAAAGTAAAGAAGCACCTCAGGAGCAGTAGTATTCTCACAAATAAGGTCAATATTGGTCATGTTAGAAGGTGTTATGGCTTTCTGTGTAAAAATGAATAAACAAGCAAACAAATAACAGACTGCCATCAAGTTGATTCAACTCGTAGCTACCTATTAGCGTGAGATCAAATGTCCCATATAGGTTTCTAAGATTGTAACTGTCTATAGAATTAGAAAGTCTCATCTTTTCCCTGCAAAGCAGCTGAGGTTTCACAAAAGCCAACTTTAGGCAAGTGGTGCAACACATCACTGTGCTCAAAATATAGAGATTAATTTTATTGTTTCTAAATTAATCCTCATTTTGCTAAGAGAACCTTCATAGATGCAATAATAATTTGACTTCTGAATGGTGTTGTTTTTAGGAGCCAGCTATTCCCTCAGGACTCATAGTGACACTGTGCACAACAAAAAGGAGCACTGTCTAATACTTTGCCACCCACAAATTGTTCCTATCATTGAGTCCATTTTTGCAGCCATTGTGCCAATCCGTCTCCTTAAGTACTGTCCTCTTTCCCCTTATCCCTCCACTTTGCCAAGCACGCTTTCCTTGGTCGGGGAATGACCTCTCCTGAAAACATGTCCAAAGTATGTATCATGAACACTTGCCATTTTTACTTGATTTTTTCTTGAGTTTTTTTTTCAGTTTAAGATATGCTGATCCTTTTCTTCTCCTTTGATTTTTTTTAACTCTAGGTTTTGCACATTTTATTATATTATTTTTCTTGTCTTCTAAAGAGACACTGGGAAATTTTTCAATTCAGTTTTTTTGACTCCATGATTTCTTCCATTTGCTTCAGATACTTTAAGATTAATTTTTAGACTCCATTCAGATGTCTACTTTTCTTTTTGTCGTTGTCTTTAAAAAAGTCTTTGCTTTGTCATGAATGATGTTCCTGATATCTTCCTAGAGCACATCAGGTCTTCTGTGTTCAATATAGAGTAGAGTAAACTTGTTCTTAAGATATTCATGGGAGGGCTTGCTTTACCTGATTTTAATACATACTATACAGGCACAGTAGTCAAAACAGCATGGTATTGGCATAATGATAGATACTCAGACCAATGGAAAAGAACTGAAAGCCCAGAAATAAAAACATCAGCCTACAGACAACTGATTTTTGATAATTCCAAAAAATATCAAATGGGAAACAGATGCCCTTTTCAACAAGTGTTGTTGGAAAAAATGGATATCTACCTATAGGAAAATGAAGCAAGACCCTTACGTCACTCCATGCTCTAGAACTCAAGGTGGATTACAGACCTTGAAGTAAAACCCCAAACTATTAGGGCCATCGGTGAGGGAATTGGGACTAACCTGAGAACACTGACACAGGGATGACATAGGCTATCAGAAATAGGGAAGAACACAAACTTAGAGGAGACACACATAGACAAGTGGGATATACTGAGGAAAAAACACTTATATACATCCAAAGATTTCAACATGAGAGTAATGAGAGCAGACAGACTGGGAAGACATCTTTAGCAGTGACATATCAGATAAAGGCCTTATAACCAAAATCTACAATATCCTGAGAGCTTCCAAAAAGAGTAAAACTAATTGCCCTCTGAGGAGGTGGGCAAAAGAACTGAACAGAAGCTTCACAGAGGCAGAAATCAGGAAGGTATATATATATATACCTTTCATATATATACATATGAAAATGTTCCTGATCATTAGCTATAAGAGAAATGCAAATGAAATCAACAATGAGCTATCACCTAACACCCTCACAATTAGCCCAATTCAAAAAATTAGAAAGCAACAAGTGTTGGAGAGGCTGTGGGGAGTTAGGGACTCTTATCCACTGCTGGTAGACATGCCGATATATACCACAATGGAAATCGATTCAGAGATATCTAAAACAGATGGAAATTGAACTACCATATGACCCAACAATCCCCCTACAGGGCATATATCCAAAAGAAACAAGTAAGAATCCACGACAAGGCATCTGTGCCCCAATGTTCATCACAGCACAGTTTACAATCACAAGAAGTTTGAAGTCCAAATTTCCATCAACTGATGAATGGACTAAAAAACTATGGTACATATATACAATGTAGTATTAATCATCACTGAATAGTAATGATGAACATGTGAAGCACATCTCTGCATGGGAAGAACTGGAAGAAATTATGCTAAGCGAAGCAAGCCAAGTACAAAAGAACATGTACAATATGAGTCTGCTGAGGTAAGCTTAAAAATAATTTTTTTAAATGCAAAAGTGGTATTGGGAAAAATCTACAGCATATAGGAAATCCTGGGAGAAGGCCCAGGTAGTAAAACTGGGACCATACCAAATCCAGGGCTACATATAGTAGTCAACCAGGGTGGCATGCCTGGATATGGGAGGTGAGATGCTGTTAAGTAGAGAGGGAATGGGGTACTAACCCACCCAAGAGGAGGGCATTTTTTATGTCTCCACAGGAAAACAGGAATCAAATTTATATAAGGTGTTCTCAGAAGTGAATGTAGCATGAAGCAATGGAGCTGATAAGCAATGGAGAGGTCTGAGAACACCACCTAAATTCCAACTACCAGGGCACCTGCCTATCCCCCAGGGGTGTTTGCTTTGGAGGTCAGCACTGAAGGTGTCCAGAGTACACAAGAATAAATAAAGGGGGAGGAAGATAGAATGAAGTACATCTTGGCCCACTGAGCCTTTAGGATGATATTCCTACTCAGAACTGCCGATACAATGAGAGGGCTATATGGGCCTGCCGCAATATTAAATACAGCTACCCTCACTGACCCAAGACATTTTGGAGTCAAAAATGGAGAAACAGAATCAGGATTATCGAGCACACCAAAATACTAAGGGTGTGCGACAAAAAATGGAGCTCCAGATCGATCACCCATCCCACTCAACCAGGAGACACTCCTGGAGGTCAACGAACAGACCTTAAACTATTTGAGGGATTTTACATTGTTATTATTATTGTATTCTTGCATGTACTTCTACATGTTGGATATTGGGGGAGGGATTTGTTGATGTTTTCATTGTTTGCATTTCTTTGATTGCTTCATTATAGGATGCCCTTTTTTTGAGTATGTTATTTTTTCTACAGCTCTATCTGGATGGGGTGGGATGGATGGGTGGTATAGGGGTAGGGACAACGGGACTGATGGTACCAGAGTGGATATAGTGGGGAGGGGGCTGTTGACTGATCCAGGGATGGGGGGAGTAGCATCTGGTTCAGGTTTGGTGGCGGGGTGAATGTGGAAGGTTCGATAGGGATTGATTAAGACTAATGTGATAGAGAGGCAATATTAAAACCTAAATGGAGGTTAAGTGTGATGGTGGGATGGAAGAAGGCATAGGGAAATAGAGAAAAGAACTGGAGAGTAAGGGGCATTTATATAGGCTAAATACAGGTACATATATTCATATGATGAAGGAGAAATAGGTCAATATGCATATACTTATAGGCTTAGAATTAGGAAAGCAGATGGGCATTGGACCTCAAACAGGTACTTCCTCAGTGCAAGAACATTTTGTTCTATTAAATTGGCATCCCATGATGCGCAGCTCCCTGACACAATCACAGAAAACAAATGTGTACAAAAGCAAAGTGGTGAAGAAGGCTGATGGCGCCCAGCTATCAAAAGATGTGTGTCTGTGATTTTAAAGACATGAAGGTGAATAAGTGGCCATCTTGCTAAGAAGCAAGCCCACATGGAAGAAGCACAACAGTCTATATGACCACGAGGCGTCAAAGAGATCAGTATGAAGCATCAAAGACCTAAAAAATATATCATTATTATTACAAGTGAAGGGGAGTTCAGATTGGGAACCCAAAACCCATCAATAAATGAAGAGACATCCTCTTACAAAGGGGTTGTAGTGAGGGGATGAGCCAGTCTAGGTGCAGTGTAGTAACAATGAAATGTTCTCAAATGTTTCCTCCCACCAACTATCATTATCCCAATTCTGCTGGACAGATTTGGCTAGTCCAGAGGATGCACATTGGAGTTGAAAATGTGGAAATTTAGGACAGATAATCCCTTGAGATTAGTGGGGAGTGGTGACACTGGGAGGGTGGAGGGAGGGTGGTGTAGAAAGGGGGAATAAATTTCTCAGATCTGCATGTGACCTCCTCTCTGGGGTGTGAATAATGGGGGGGGGGGTGAGTGAAGTGATACATTAGACAGTGTAAGATATGAAGAGATAATAACAATTTGTAAGTTACTTGAAGTTTATGAGAGAGGAGAAAGGGGAAGGGAAAATATGGGGAGTTGGAATTAAAAAAATAAAGAACTAGAGGAAAGAGTGGAAAAGGAGCTGATGCTGAAGGGGTTCAAGTAGATAATGTAGATGAATGTGGCAACATGTGTACAAATATGCATAATATGAATGATGTATTAAATGTTGCAAGAGCCCCCAATAAAATCTACATCAAAAAAAAGATATTCTCAAAATTCAGGTAGGAGAGTCTCAAAGTTGTATTGTGGCTTTTCTGGACTTTTCTTTTTTTTTTCCCCCAGCTTCAACCTAATTACATCGGAGTCCTTGATGGTCTGTTTCAAGGCCCCTGGTCTTGTCTTAGCTTGTGATATTGAGCATCTCTGTCATCTTTTCTCACAGGTGTAGTCAGTTTAATATTAGTGCATTTCTTCTGAAGAATCCTAATGCATAGTCCCCCTTTGTGCTATTGGGAAAAATGTATTTGCTAAAAAAGTTGTTGGTGTTGAAAAATTCTCTCATGAGTTCTCCAGCTTCATTTCAGCCAGAAACACTGCATTTTCCATTTAGTGATACTTCCTATTTGTGTCAAATTTTTGAATTCTAATTGCCAATAGTTATCAATGCACCTTTGTTGCATGTTTGATCAATTTTGGCCTGAATATAGCTTTCCTCAATTTCTTTAATATTAGGTTTTGTGGTTGGTGAATAAATTTGAGTGATAGTTGTATTGATTGGGTTTCCTTGAATCTGTATAGATATAATTATATCACAAGCAGCATGGTATTTCAAGCTAGAATTTTAAATGTCTTTCTCTGTAAATGAATACTATATAATTCTTCTTGTTTGTGTTATTCCTGGCATAGAAAATCTTATGATTTTCTCTTTCAAAATGTCAACACGAGTTCATGTCAACTCACTAGTAACTAGAATATTGATATTTTGCTTTCCATTTAATTTTATTAAAAAAATTATTGGCACATAAGCCACACATTATACAATTCAATAGTTGAATCATATCAAGAAAAGTGCATGATCATTACCTCAATCAATTTTAGAACATTTTTCCTGGCTTAATTGCTTTTAAAATGGGTTATGTAATCACAATCAGTTATAGTGCTTCCTCTCCACTCCCACATACATTGTTATCTCCCTCAACCCCTTTACCCTCCCTGTCTCACACCTCCACCACTCTCTACCCTATAAACCCTGGCATCAGTTCTTATCTCTATGCATCTATTCCTTCTGTGCTTTACAAACTGGAAAACTCAATTGAAACATTAAAAAACAGAAAAAATAAAGAATTAAGGATAAAATAATAATAATATAATGATAAATATACATTATGACTAAGAAAGAAAAGACCATCAAGAGTATTTCAAAGATGAGGGAAAATTTATTATTATTAGTATTTTTTTTTATGGAACAAGCACCTGCATCTAGAAATTTCAGGTTCAGTCAAGAGGGAGGGCAACTGAACAAGTATCAAGTTTCATCCAGTATAATCATGGTTACAGTGATCTCTATGTGAGAGTAAAGCTATTCAAGAGCCTCGCTTGTGGCTAGAGAGGATCTGTCAGAGGCTTAAACTCCGTTTTTGACTTCCACTGTCGTCCATAGCTTTCTACATATTGGGTGTTTGCAATTTAAGGTATATAATACTTTCCCCTTTGTAATATTTGGATCTTGTTGCTGTCATCTTTGCATCACTCAGGCTCGTGGACTTAATTGATTCCTTGCTTGAATAGTCCATGTGGACTTAGTTGATTCTTTGCTTACATAACTATTTGTTCGGTTTCAAACCTTTCAGATCCCAGACACTATTCTGATTGAATTCCAGGCACCAATCTGCTCTCTTCACCATGCTTCTCTGTAGCACCCTAATTTTCAGTGGTCATTATGTAAAGGTTAGTATCAAGCAGAGTCATGTTATCGGAGCTAACTGTTCTTGGATAGGGGCTAGAGTTAAGTGGTGGTCCAGAATCCATCTGCTGGTCCCTGGAATATGTATAACTCAGTTTAAGTTTGATTGTTCTATTGTCACAAAATCTAAACACAAGACCAATACATTAACAACAGCAACCAACCAACCCAGCAAAACAAATAAATAAAGGGCAGCATAACAAAAACCCATAGAAATGGAAAAGTTTACCAAATATTGTCGATCATACCCCTGAAGTATAAAGCCATTGCATTGACATCATCAATTTGTTAGATGACACAGCACTCCAGATACTATCTGTATGAGGAGTCTATGCAAGTACAGTTTCATTGTGAACCACAACCCATGAGTTGTTGCTCTACACAGTTCCAACTCCCTTTTGATTGAGCTTCATTAATCCTAAGTCCAGGGATGTGTGCTAAGAGGAAATATCCAAGTTCAAACTCCTACCCAACAGATCAAAACATATCATGTCCCTGTGGGGGTGCTGTCGAGATACAAAATATATGGTTATATTTGGTCCCATTCCATTGGACACCTTCCTGCTGGGGTTTCCCTTGGAAGTCCATTGACCTGCTTCCATAGGTCTGGGACAACCATTCAATGCTTCTTCCTCTCCCTTCTCTGCATCCCCATCCTCAGTCCCAGGATGGAGACACATTTGAAAGAGGGCTCAGTTAATGTATTTTCCCCATTTCTTAATAGAATCTCTTGTTATTTTCTTATTGAGTTGTTGTAGAGTTCTCTATATTTTGGTAATTAGTCCTTTGTCCGAGCTGCGCTGGTTAAAAAAAAAAATTCCAATCTGTGAGCTGTCATTTCACTCTCCTGATGATGTCTTTTGATGTGCAGGAGTATGTTCAACATGTCTCAGTTGTGTATCTTGTCTTCTCCTATATGTGACTCCTCCATTACAATTGGTAGTCTATGTATGTCCTGCAATAGAGCCCTTAATTTTTTTCCAGTCTTCTCCTCACTTTGGAGTTTACATTTGATACTTTGATCCAGCTTGAACTTGTTTTTGTGCATGAGGAAAGATATGGGTCTTGTTTCATTCTTCTTCATCTGAATATCCAGTTTCTTCAATATCTTTTGTTGAAGAGGCTGTCTTCTTCTCACTAGATAATTCTAGGTCCTTTGTCAAAGAGTAGGTGACTGTGAGCTGACACATTTATGTCTAGGCTTTCTGTTAGGATCCCTTGGTCTGTGTTTCTCTCATTTCACCAGGGTCAGTTGTTTTGATTACTGTGACTATGTAGTAGGATTTTAGATCAGGCAGTGCCACAAATCCTTCGTGTTTCTCCTTTTGAATAATTTCATTGATTATATAGGTCTTTTGCCTGCCCATATGAAATTGTAATTAGTTTTTCCATTTCTTTAAATAATTTTGGGGGGGATTTGGATTGGTTTAACAATGCATCTGTAGATTGTTTTACATAGTACTGTCATTTTCACCATATGCAAGTCTTTTTTAGACTATTGAAATATTGTGTAGTTTTCTCAGTATAGTTGTTTGTTCCTTTATCTAAGTTTATTCCTAAGTATCTCATTTTTTTGGTTATTGTAAATGGTATTGATTTTTTAATCTCCTTTTTGTAGCTCTCTTGTCTGCTATACAGGAATGTGATTGATTTCTGGTCATTAACTTTTCCTCCTGATACCTTGCCAAATCCCTCAATTATTTCCATCAGACATTTTGTGGGGCTTGGGTTTTCTATATATAGGCTAATATTGATAGCAAATTGCTAGAATTTCACTTATCTTCCTATTTCATTTTTTTTATGATTTCTAATGTTTATATTTTCAAACTTCAAAAATTACAACTTCTGCACATTAGCAGATTTTTGCTGATGTTTCTCCTTACTCTGAATAATAGTGCCCCATTAGCAAATGAAGATCCAGAAAGTTCCACTCCCACAGACTTTATCATACTCACATCACCATGCTGGACTGTTCTGAGAAAAGATCACTCCCTCAGTCACATATCTAGAGTCCTTCAAACTGAGAAGGCTGTCCCCCCACACTTTCCCTGTCAGCGTTCTGCTTGCATTTGGTAGATCTTCACATTTTGGCCACATTTTGAAACTATACATGACATCATCAGCAACTCTTTCCTCAGAATTGGTCAGCTGAGTTCTTGGTTGTCTGTAATTTCTGCTGAAACTGGTTCAATTTGGGTGAGCCTGCCAGCATTTTAGTGACATTTTATCACAACAACACACAAACCACCAAAGCATGGCTAATTGACTTGTGGTGGTTTCTGAGTTATAAGCCTACTAGATCTAATTTGTTACTATACAAAACAGACAAACAAACCATTATTTAGTTGATTCTAACTCATAAGGAACTAACACCACATATTCATATGGAAGTGGGAAGCCTCATTTTATGCTTGTGAATTTGAGTTTACCAGACCAACTCAATGCATTGTGCCATCAAAACTTCTTTAAGGTACTACAATTTCACATTTTTACATGCATATCACCACAATACTTTAAGTATCCCTAAGTCAATTGACATCTCCAAGCGTGACATATAATATTAAAATAAGGAAGGTGTTTTAAAGTATTAAAAGTAAAGATCTAGTCATAACTAGGAAAACAAGAAATTTTAAGTGTGTTCAAATAGGTCATGACTCACAGTGGTCCTATGTAACATAGGAGTAAACACGGTCCAGGGCTGCACAGTCCTCACAATAGTCAAGCTTGTGCCACTGTTAAGGCATTCAACCAACTTTCTCTTTCCTGTATTTCCTTTTCCTTCATTGATCTTCTACTTTACTAAGAATGGTGTCCTTTTTCAGACACTGTTCCCTTCTGGTAATATGTTTAAAATGCATAAGATGAAGAAGCATCACTACCTTCCCTTCTAAAGTCTGTACTGACCCTACTTTTTTTCTAAACAGGCGTGTTTGTTCTTTTAACGGTCCATAAAGTAGACAATATTCCTTACAACATAATCCAAATGTGTCAACTATTCTAAGGTCTTCTTTTATCACTGTTCAGCTTCCATGTGCATATTGGTCCATTAAAATATTATGGAAGCCACCTGAATCTACTTTGCTACAGCTATTTTAGAATTATCTTCAGCAAAATTTTATTTGCAAAAAAATTATTTGCATTTGATGATAATGATATTTTTCAATAAATTAGGGATTCTATTTGGCCACCCTAAATTGAAACGAGCACCAATAGGTATATCTCCTCTTCACCTGATCAGACAGCCATTTTTCAAATGTCTTAGCTTATAGGGTATGGAGAAACTGTACTTGTGGGCTTCTGAGATGTTTATTTTTTTATGAGAACATGAATATATCTTTCCGTCAATGAAAGGGTAGTGATTTTGAATTGCTGACCTGTGGTTTGTAGTCCAGTACATAATCTACAAGGTTACCAAGACTACTCTTTCCACAGATGTAGTAAATTTGATATCTGTGGATTCTTTCTGTCAAGGTCCATTTAAAAAGAAATGAGGAATCTCCTCTTATTTTTATCTCTGCATTTATTAGTTTTGGGAATATGATTAAGCTATGCAATTCTCTGGTCTTTGGTTTATTTATTTCTCTTCTTCCTTCTATCTCCTTTTTTATGTTCAGGTATATGAAAATACTCTACACCAACTTTGTCAGTCCGGGTAGACTAGAGGAAAAAATTTCATAGACAAGCATATGGAAATAAGGAAAAGGTTTACATACAAGAGGACCAAGACATTGAGAAAACATCCCAGGCCAGTCCAGTTCAAAGTCATAAGTCTGATATTAACCCACATGCCCAAAATCAGTTTATAACGTCTCCTTCCAACTCATGAAGTCACAGGACAGTGGGTACAGAATCTCTGGGCTGTCAGGTGTCTCCACATGGCTCCTCGCTTTCAGGGCTCAGGGTCCATCAATAACAGAAGCAACTCATCGCTGGCAGAGGTCTCCATCTGGCCATGCCAGCTTCAGAGGTCTGGCTCCATCAGGGCAAAGCCATGTGGTCTCTCCACCGGGTCCTCCAACTTCTCGGATGCTGCCATCTTGTCTTGTCCATGAGTCATTGTCCCTGAGAATAACTCCCAACCACTGGCGAAGATAGCTTCTCATCTTCATGAGGGAAATATCGTGAGATTTCCCAGAAGTCTCAGGAGAAAGCCATGCCCACACGGAGGTCTCACTGGCTACTCAATGGCTATCCCCTGATTAACAAACTAGACTGCACGCCTACATTTCAATCATAAAATTAACATAAGCACATGACTGCCACACCAATCCTGTTCTAAGTAGGAATGTATCTAATTTTTGATACTCCCCACCCCCACTTGTGTTTGTGAAGGAAACTGCTTTCAATGATTCTTAATACTCGTGCAGGCATGTACTTCTGATGCTGCCTATTTTACCAGTGATCCCAGTCAGCAATTGCGTTCTTCAGGTCATTTCTTGAACTCAGTGAGGACACTGTGGTGGTACTTAACTTCCTGGAGTGGCCTTGACCTTTGCGTTGCTTAGTCTTATTGGCTGTTTTGCTCTTCACAATGGGTTTCAACTGCCTTGTTAGAAGTAGGCTTCTCTAACATATGTTTGGCCTCTTCAGACAATTTCCAAGAAAGGGAATCTCAGATATCCACTCATTAGACACTCTGTTTAAAATAATTTGATGTTCTAACATACACCCTTCAAGAAATGCATTCAGGTTTTGACCTAGGAGAGAATATGTATAAGCCCAATAGTTAGATTCAAACACTCATGACTCTTACCTAGTTCTGAAACTACATTTTTAAGGCCAAATGAATTTTATATTCCTTGTAAAGAAATAAAGTGTATTAATTTTTGAAATCCAATGTTTATGAATTATACCTACTCCCTTCAAGCTTTCACTTTTTGGTATTTGGTATCAAATGTTTTAGGATAAAAACACTATTTTCTGTAAAGAATCTTGTTCTTGAAATTGAAAGTACAATCTTTCAAACATGTGGGTAACTAAAAAATTTAAATGATTGAAAAAGAAATAAAACTCTGTGTGTGTGCATGTGTGCATGTCTGTGTGTGCATGTTTGTGAATGCACAAGCATGTGTGTGAGTATTGAGGAGGGGGACAAAAAAGTGAAAGTGAAATGTAAAGGTGTTAAGGTTCACCTTATGGTGCAAAAGAATGCAAAGTTAGACAGACTAAGAGAAATGTAAGATAGACTAAATTTAATGTTTCAAACACTTTATGTAAATCCAGGTAAAATGTTTTAAAATGAAAACAGCTGCTTACAAAACAGCTTACAAAATATTGTAAGTTCATAATCTAAATTTATTTTCACATGCATTAAAAACTCACTGAATTTTTACATTCTATATTTTCTGCAAGATTCCAAAGTTATAAGAACTTCATGCATTCATATTTTAATAGAATACCCAGAGTTCGGTGTCATACAGAATCCATTCAGTGCTTTCTACAGGCTTAGTATACAAGTGGCATGGAGTTTAATCTGTCCTTGTTCCACTAGCAGAAAATAATTAGATATCAACAAAGAAGTACTGAAGTGTAGCATGTTTTTAAACTGGAGTTTCATTAATTCCCCTTTCTTACATGTAAAGTGATTTCAAATGCAAAGTAATTATATTTGGACAAGGTTCTTTGGTTAAAAGTGAAGCTGATTATAGAAAACTTAGAGTTTTAGGTATTTAAATGCTGCAAACAATTACATTCCATCACTTCACATGTCTTTTTTCTTTAGAGATTCACAGTAACCAACATTCATTTATACATCTCTGACCATATTAATTAGGAATTTGTATTCAATTCAATTCAAGCACCATATAGGGTTATTTTATAAGAAATTAACAATGATAATTTTCATCTAATTCATATTCAAACAAGAACATATTTCACACCATTAAAATCTCATCTTTGTTTTGAAACTAAAACATATTCTATTTTTGAAATATGGTTTATTTTAAAAGGAGAGGGGTACAATATATAAATAAATGAACAACTAAATTACATATTTGATATAATAAAAAGTAGCAATTGACCCAAAACGTAGAGGAGCAAATCAAAGATATTGGCATATTCTAAAGACAAGTTCTTGCTAAAGAAAAATATGATGAAATAATATATTGATTGTAATTGGTGATTCAATACTTCACAGAAGACAAATTTAAGAAAAGTGAGCAAAATAAGTTAAAGACTTGACTAGATCTCGGGAAGAAGGCTTGAGAAGGATTTAGAGATTTTTTTTTACAGTAGTTTATTGTAACCTCTAGAATAACGAATTTTGTTGTCTTTCAGCTTAATGGTGAAAGTTTTGGATCTCTGTAGGAATAACTTTAGCAAAGGAATGAGTTAGTAGGAAACATTTTCTTTTATTCTAGGAGGTATCACAAAAGTCAATTTTTCCCCAACCACAATAATCATTGCATCTATGTATTTCTCAGATATCTTGGGTAGTTCACCATAATCCCTTAAAAAGGAGAACTGAACTTCACAACCAGTCAGAGAGAACTAATGCAACTTTGAATAATGTACCAGGATCAAGTGAAGATGAGACATGCATTATCTTTGCATTAAGGTGATATAAATTTTTAATCTACTTTTATTTTTTCCATGAAAAAACAGTGTAAGAAATGGTTTTGTGGTTGAAAACTGTGACTAAAAGTAGATAAACATGCTACCAATGGCAGAATTTTTTTTCCCAATGACAGAAATTTATTATTAACACACACCTGACAAAGACACTAAGCAGATGGTCCAATAAAATTTATAAATCTTAAGGACTAGTGAAATTTATTCACTGTCAGATGGTTCATAATGTTATTGTATTGAAATATAAGGATTGCATCAGCTTGCTGGTCTCATGTTCATGTTTGGTGACATTACCTTATAAAGTAAGACCTTAGATCTTGCTTGTCCACTTCTTAACATAAAGGGTCAAGAGGAATTTTTGTAAGGTCACACTGATTTTGCCACTCACTACTGCTCAATTCCCTCCAAGGACTCACCATATAATTCAGAGGAGAAAATAAAATGTAGACAAGGATCTATAATTGTCTTTAATTTTATAAATATTCTGTTGGCATCATGACGCTAATGCCCACATTTCCTTTCTTTATATTGCTGTAGACACTTAGCCATTTTCCAAAGTATCCAAATATGACCTCATCAAGCCATGTGGCAGTCAGGTGCTTATGTTAATTTTAAGATTGAAATGTAGGGGTCGAGTCTAGCCTATTAATCTGGACATAGCTATTCAGTAGCCAATGAGGCCCCTTTGTGTGCATGGCTTTCTCCTGAGACTTCTGGGAAATCTCGCAATATTTCCCTCATGAACATGAGAAGCTATCTTCACCAGTGGTTGGGAGTTTTTCTTAGAGAAGAAGAATCACAGACAAGACAAGACTGCAGCATCCAAGAAGCAGGAGGAGCTGGAGGAGAAGACACACGGCCTTACCCTGATGAAACCAGACTTCTAAAGCTGCAGAGGCCACCTGGGGACCCCTGCCAGCAATGAGTTGCTTCTGCCACCACTGGATGCTGTTGATGGACCCTGAGCCCTGGAAGTGAGGAGCCAACCCTTGCCAGCGCCGGGATTCTGTACCTACTGACCTATGACTTTGTGAGTCAGAAGAAGACATTATAGACTGGTGTCAGGCATATAGGTTAATATCGGACTTAAGACTTTGAACTGGACTGGCTCAATGTCCTATTCCTCTTGTATATAAACCTTTTCCTTATATACGTATGCATGTCTATGAAATTTGTTCCTCTAGCCTACCCAGACTAACACATTATGGTACCAGGATTGGGGTAGTAGAGGAACAAATCATAAGATGGAAAGTAAAATCTTTTTTGACTTGTGCTTCATGGTATTGTTACTTTTTTGGTTAACCAGAAGTCAGATATGTCCTTGCAGTTTACTGCAAATGTGGGAAGTTAAAGTTTTAATTACTTTGTTTGGATACTGTCTTTGGTTATTCCTTTATAAAATGTGGATTCTGCTCAAGGACAGTGGTTAAGAAGGTCAGAATGCCTGACAGAAAGGAGGGATCTGTTTTGATGCCTTCAGAGACCTAATTCAGTGTTTTTGTGTAAACAGTAGTTTAGATAAGGATATAGATAAGCTTAATAAGTATTGACCTTGACTGTTTTAAGAATTAAGTTTGATTTCTGACTATAATGTTTATACTGATTTCTTATGTCTGTTATTGTAAATGTAAGGATGCATAAAAATGTTTATTGGGAAGAATGAAAAGAGTTTGCAAATCCAGTACTTCAAGTCAAGCATTGACCTCTAGAGGGTTTAGGATTTAGTGTCAAAGACATCTCTGAAGAGATTTACCCACCTTGTGCTTAGATGGGGTTTAGACCACACCTGGAAAGACTACTCTGAAGAAAGTAGCCCCTCCCAGTGTTTCGGAGTACTCAGGATACTTGCAGTCTGAGAGAAGTTCACACTGACTGATAAAGAAGCATAGAGTCTATTTCCTTGGAAAATCCTCACTAGTAATTATCTTCAGAAGCGAAGAAATCTGGAACCATGAAGATAACTCCTCTCTGGGACTGAATGTTAAAGGAAGCTTGTGGCAGGATGAAATTCTTGTTATGTGACCACTCAGATTTACTACTCATCGGTGAAAGTAGGAGAATTGTGGCAATAAAGAGCCAGGTTCACTTTGGTCACTGACATCTGTGGACTTGGTTCACAGGAACTAGAGAAGACGAGAGCGGGTTGATTGGTCTGAAGTTCATGACCTAGCATGAGAGAGCTAGGCATGTTGAGAATATGTAAAAGGACCTTGGTCTAAAGGAAAGGTGACCAATGGCTACCGTGGTGAGGCTAAGTGAAACAGCCCACATTGAGTTGACCAGAACACGACCAGAGGAAGAGAAGCGATTTGAGTCTGTGAACTGGTGCTTATTGCAACCTGTCCTGATTTGACTTTGCTAATGGACGCACATTTCACATATTTCCAACTGGAATGAAGATTCTTCATTTTAAAACACATGATTATTTCCTTAGAGCACTGGGTTGGTAGAAGTGGGCAATATAGAAATTACATACCCAAAATAGGGGAATGAAGGCAAACTTGACTTGCAAACTCTTATAGGTGGTGGAATATATATTCATAGGATTATAGGATCAAGGTATAGATATTTTGTAACTATCATTGTAAGACACAGAATGTCTTTTGTTTTGTTCACTGATAGAATGCTAATTTTAAATGATGGTGACACATGTTGAATTTTATGCATTTTAGTTTTATCATGTTAAGTATAGGTATGATTTTATTGTTTATTTGAAGGTTACATATGGTTACAGAGTTATTTGAAAGTATAAAATTAACAAGGGGTGTTGTAGTCATGTTCTTATGTTAATTTTATGATAGAAATGTAGGGGTGGAGTCTAGCCTGTTAATCTGGAGAGAGCCTTTGAGTAGCCAATGAGGTCTCTATGTGGGCTTGCCTTTTTCCTGAGACTTCTGGTAAATCTCATAATATTTCCCTCATGACAATTAGAGGCTTTCTTCCCCAGTGGTTGGGAGTTAGTCTTAGAGATGATGAATCACAGACAAGACAAGATGGCAGCATCTGAGAAGCTGAAGGAGCCAGAGGAGAAGCTACACAGCTTTGCCCTGATGGATGCAGACCTCTGAAGAGGCCACATGGGGATCCCTGCCAGCAATAAGTGGCTTCTGCCACCACTGGATGCTGTTGATGGACCCTGAGCCCTGAAAGCAAGGAGTCATGGGGAGACCCCTGCCAGTGCCAGAATTCTGCACCCTCTGACCTGTGACTTCGTGAGTCGGAAGAAGACATTATAGACTGTTGTCGGACATATGGGTTAATATCGGACTTGTGACTTTGAACTGGACTGGGTTAGGATGTGTTCTCAGTGTTCCATTCCTTTTGTATATAAACCCTTTCCTTATATCTATATGCATGTCTGTGAGATTTGTTCCTCTAGTCTACCCGGACTAACGCAAGCCACTTACATTTCTTGTACACTATTCACCCACATACCATGTGGATAACTTATTTACTTTCATCACAACTTTGCTAGAATCATCTGTTCTGTGAAACTTAATATGAGACCATTATGTGGTGTTGAAAATTACACCTTTGTAACAAACTTTTACTAATGATTC
>PVJH01007843.1:0-89618 GCA_004026705.1 Nesogale talazaci
CCACTAGATTTGAACCGCCAAGTCCGCAGGCCGCAGTCCCACACTCAACCACTAATGCCACCGGGGCTCAGCCCTGTGTATATATTTTTAACAACAACGAAATATAACATAAAGTAGAAAATTAAACCGAATAAATAAAAAGGCATTTTAAAGTGGGAAGAGCTTTCTTATCCTATCATTTGTCATATATTTTAATTTAATTATTTCTTATATTAAGGAAAATTTTAGTAATTTCCAAATGATTGGTAAAGCCTTTACTGTACCAGTAAGTGATTTCAGGGAGAAATTCTGGTCTGTCAGCACTTGAGACATGCGGCTAAAAGAAAAAATGGAAGGAAGGAAGGAAAGAAGGAAGCAGGGAAGGAAGGAAGGAAAAATGTTACCACAGGAGAATAGATACAAAGTATCACTGATGTATTTGTACTTAATGAAAAACCCGATTTAAAGATGTGTACATTTTGGTAACTTCTATGTAAATATATAACATTCAAATGATTTCATATATATATGTCATTATGGTTATATCAAGGCTAAGAGAAGAAAATAAAAGGCATTGAGAGCAAACAAATATATTTAATGATTGAAAACTTTCAAATAAAACGAAAAGGCTTAAGAAATTGTTTTGTAGTCTTTATTAAGTGTCTTAACTTTAGATTAAGAAAGACTAAGAACTCTTATGAAGAATCTATAACTAAAAACCTCTGACTCTGAGTGGAACACTGTCTGATATTCAGACAGAAGACGAGTGCTCAGGTTTAAAGATATTCAAAACACAGAGAGAAAGAACTAGTTACTCACAGTAGAGTCCAGTTTGAGGGAAACCTTCAATATCTTTATTTACTGAGATGGACTGAATGAAAATGAGAAGCAACAGAGGCGAAATCTTTAACAGAAGTATTGACCTAGGAATAAGAAAAGTTATCCATCAAAGTTAAAATGGAATGTAAATAGATTAATATATGAGGCATTGTCTAGCTGAAGTGGACTGCTATTGCCATTTTGAATCACATAAAATGAATCGTACAAGTTTACTATGCTTGGAATGAAAATTTGAAGAATGACATCATGTTCATTATCACAGATAACATTTAGCAATCTATTCTGAAATGTAATGCTATCAGTGACAAGATAATATCCTAGTTCTACAAAAAGACCCACTTGTGGTTATTATTAAAATTTATGATCCAGTCACTAAAGTCAAGGGTGAAGAAATTGAAGAACTCTATAAAACTCTTCAGTCATAAATTTAGGAAACATGTAACCAACCTATATTGGTAATGACTGATAATTAAAATGCAAAATTATTAATAAAGAGGAAAGATCAGTGGTTGTAAAATATGACTTTGGTGATATAAATGACATTAGAGATTGCATGATAGGATTTTAAAAGATCAATGACATTCTAAATGAATTTTTTTCAATAGCATAAATGTTGACTATACACATGAACCTTTCCATATGCAATACATAGGAATCAAGCAGACAACATCTGTGAAAAGGGACTATGGAAAAGCTCATTACCATCCCAAACGAGACCAGGTCTGAGTATGAAAGGGACCATAAATTGCTTCTATGTAATCTGAAACTGATGTTAAAGACATTAAAACAAATCCACACAAATCTGAATGTGATATTTAGTATAGGCTATCCAGATTTAGAGATCATCTCAAGAATATATTTGACACTTTGAACACCAGTGAAATGATTCAGTTCTATAATTCGAACATTCCGTTGGATCACCTTACTTTGGAATGTGTACAAACTTAAAACTCTTCCAGTCAGTTGGTCAGGTAGCTGTCTTCCATATTTCTTGCCATAGATGAGTCTTCCCAGCGGTTAATCAGCTTGTTGCAACATTTTCATTGATGACCCATAAATTCATGGGGCTTTTTCTTCAGTTAATGCCTTCAGTTAATCTTGGATTTCTTCCTTCAGTGATTTACTTAATCACTTACTTCAATGATTACTTCATTAATCATTTACTTCAATGATTAATTCTGATCATATGCTCTCTCTTCAAAAAGGTCGAGTGGTAAAAAGTACCTTGTGTTACAGTGACACTTTAATCTTTCCATCTCCTTTAATGCTCCCCACATTATTAAATATTTTGCCCATGGACTCTTTCAACATTATGACTAACAGTTCAAATCCTTTGTTCTATACTTTTTAATTTTATGATACACAAAGCATGTTGTTCCTTTTGGGATTTTTCTAATTTTAGGTTTTTGCACATTTCTTTATAATATTTTACTTTTTCTTTTTGAATTGCCCTTCGAAAAGTTCTTAGTTTTTACTTCATTGTTTTTCCATTTGTCTTAGCTACTGTATAATTAAGAGCAAACTTCAAAATCTGCTGACATAAACTTTTCTCTTTCTGTTTAATGATCTTTTCATTAGATATATGTATGATGTGTATATATGTATACATATATCCTTTATATATATATATATGTATATATATATATATATATCCTGTTTGGGACTTGCTTTAATTTTCTTCAGCTTCAACCTGAACTAACATATGAATCATTAGCACTCAATTCCGCAGCCTGCTGTTTCATTTTAGCATCTAATATTGATATTCTCTATAATCTTTTCCATAGAGATAGCCAATCTGATTTTTTGTATTTCATCTGGAGAAATCCATGTGTCTTCTCACATCTTATTTGTTGAAAAAGATACTTGCAATGAAGAAGTCATTGGTCTTGCAATAGTCTATCATGAAATCTCCAGCTTTGTTTGGATCACCAAGACCATGATTTTCAATTATTGTTCCTTCTTTGTTAGTCTCATTTGCATTCCAATCACTGGATTTACTGCTTGGTTCATAAATTGCAATAATGGTTAGATTGACTATCTTATCAAAGATGTTATTGTGTCACAAGATAGATTTTTAAATGTCCTTTTTGACATTGAATGCAACATCATTCCTCCTGAATTTGTCCTTCTTGGCATAAGACATCATATGAATTCCTGATTCAAAATGGTCAATAGCAGTCTATTCCAGCTCACTAATTATTTCCTGCATTCCATTTCATTTTTAAGGATTTTCAATTTTGCTAGATTCATACTTTTGTATTCCAATTGCATTTGGAATACATTGATATGTTTGTATTCCAATTACACATAGATGTTTGCAGCTCTTTCTTCTCACATTAAGTCAGCCCCATCAGTAAATGAAAGTCTTGAAAGCTTGCATACATCCACATCATTCCTGTTGACTCCACTTTGAGAAGAAAGTTCTTCCTCAATACTATGTTGATGCCTTCTGACCTGGGTGGCTCTTCCTCTGGTGCTACTGCCATCTATTTCTTCTCCTGAGATTTGCAGTATCTGACAATGTTCTGATACTTTTCCTAAGATCTTATGTGACTAAGTCCTCTAAAGTAGACAGGCTATTGCGTCTTTGTAACAGTATGACAAACTGACAGACACATGGTGACTTGTCACTATAGTATGTCAAATTTGAAACTTTTGGCTAGCTTAATGATTCTATTATTAGAATTACCAAAACTTAATGGAGGTTCCTTACCTTACTTTTGAAAGAGCCGATAATGAAGTAGAACAGGTCTACCTATAGTAACCTTAGATATATAAATGGATTTTGAGCTCATGCCTAACCATAAACCCCAACCTAAAAGGAATCAGTCTTGATGATGCATCCTTGCTCAAATACTTAGTCTCAAAGGATTGTACTGTTTTCACACAAAGAAGTTTTCTTTGGGCCTGTACAACCTACAATTGCTCAATAAAGAACACTGAAATCGAAATTTAATCTGAAATATTTTCTCTATGACACCTGTTTCTAATAGATCCCTAGAGTTGAAAGAATGAAATTGAATGAGAATATCTTCATTTCCCTTTAGGTCGATGAGTACAACAGAAATCTAAATAGAAATGCCAAAGCTATGAAAAATAAAATTAATAACAATAGAATACTCAGAAATACTGGTGATTTTTAAGCAGGTGCTCTCATAAATGGTCACCTATGGTAAATGTGAACTCTGCACCTTACACACAATTCCGGGAAAAAAGCACTTCTTTCTCCCTAGGTGATTTTAAAGTTTTATTTTGATTTCAGTGTAATAAAGCACTTATATCCAAGAGATTAATAGCAAAACTCTGAATCCAGATCAGTCCCTTAGCTAGGTTTGCTATGTATAATAATCTAATGAATTAATCTGGAAGGTTTGATTAACTCACAGAGAACCTTAAAGCTCTTACCTATAATAGAGTTAAATACATCTCAGTTTTCCTTTGTCACATTAAGGAAAATCAGCCAAGTTAAGCTTTGAGGTCTGTCTGGAAATTATTTACTTTTCCTTTAGATACTTATAGTTATTGTATACAAAATAAATGTATTAATCAAGGTAATTTTATGCAGCAAATTTTAGTAGCTTTCTATTTGCTTGGTTCCAAATTTGTCCCTGAAATTTTATTTTGGAAACAAAACTTATGGCAAATAAATTTTAAGAGTCCCATAAAATTGTGTTACGTAGTCCTGTTTAAGAGACTGCTTAAATAAAATACAGAAACTAAATGGATCATAACACAGACTCTACATGCACAGTTTATGAAAAACATTCATGAAATTATATGGCTATATTATGGTCAGAAAGATGATCTGATTAAAATGTCACTCTAAAAAGAACAGTCTCAGGATGACATACGATGATCAGACCTTGGTCCTCTTTTATAGACCTATCAATACAATTTGGAAAGAGGTTCAAAGCCTTTTCCATACATAGCTTAAAGCTGAAATTTTAATCACTTCTTTTATAATAATTCTACATAACAAATCACCCCCTTATCATGTGTTGTTGCATATTAAACCATGTTAAGATTTACTGACATAAATCCAAAGCATTTTCTTTATTTTCCCCTCAAAACATTGTTGGTCAGCAACGTGGACTGAGCCTAAATGGGTAATTTTTCTTCTGAACTCTCCTAGGATTAGGCTGGTTGACTTGGCTAGGCAGTCTTTCCTTAGTCTTAGTCTTCATTGTCTCACCCTCCAGCTGGCTAAGCGAGGCAGTACCACATACTCACAGCCAAAGACAACTGAAAGTATCAATACCTCATGAGACCTGTGCTTATAAATCTTACAATGTATTCACATATACATATGTATGTATTCATATATCTATGCATTCATTTAATACATATACATATATATAAATAACTCAAGTAAGTAATAAATTCATATTCAAAAGATGGGGAACAAATTCCACCTCTTAAAATTATAGATAAAATATTTTGTAAGCATTTTAAATGCACCATAGTCCCCTCTCTAAGCAGAAATATCTGTAGTCATCTCATGTGCCAAACACTCTCATTGGTTCTAAAGACTACACAGGGCAATAGTTACAGAAAGCAGCTCTCTGAGGTTGGGGGACTTTCCAGCTTGAATTATTTGCTTATTTCCAACATGTAAATACTGGTATAAATACTACTATCCTGCCTAATTTCAAGCTACTTAGGTCACATCACTGACTGGAGAGTTGTGAAATAAGCATGCTTTCAGGGCTGGCAAGAAAACACATGTGCTGGCTCCAACCACTACTGCTCCCTAGTCTCACCCAGTTATGATATCAGACCCAAGAGCAGTATGTCAAAATATGTATTTAGAGGAAATGTAGATGGACATCTTTGAGTGTGGCACATCTATATCCATGGATCCATAAAAGGACAATTTATATGTTATCTGTACTCCCAGAGTTTAATCTTAAAGAAATGAAAAGATATCTATAATTGGCATTCCATTCAAGAAGGCAAGGAACAAAGATTATGTACTAGACACTGATCCATAGCAATTCTGAAATTCTGCTAGGCATATATTAATAGGTTTCCCTGGTGTGGCAATTACATAATCTGCCAACTGGAGCGAAGGGGTGGAGTGTAGCCTGTCAATCAGGTCACAGCTTGATGACCTGATTTGATGCCTCGACAGAGATAAATAGCTCACTGGAAGCCAGTCCCACTCTCTGCCTTCCATTTCATGCTGGTCAGACAATGAGAGAGCTGGAGGAGACATATGGAGGACCCACATGGTGGTGCTTCCATTTCTGTTGGATGCCCAAGATTTTCTACCCACTGACTTGTGATCCTCCTGTATTCGGCACCATTGCATGTACTATGTGAGTCTAGAGGAATTAATGGACTAATATCAAATGTATGGACTAATACATGACTTATGGACTTGATTGGGACTAGGCTGGGATGTTTTCTTTCTTTTTAAAAAAATCATTTAATTGGAGGCTTGTACAGCTCTTATCATAATCTGTACATCAATTGAATCAGACATGTTTGTACATATGTTTCCCTCATTCTTTTCTAGACATTTACTTTATATTGAGCCCTTGGTATCAGCACTTGTTTTCCGCTCCTGTCCCATAATCCCCTGATAGACTGGACATTGTTATTATTTTCATCTCTCACACCAACTGCTAGGAGAAAAGGAACCAATCACAATCATCGACACATAATCATACACCATTCTACAGGGGGAACAACAGACAACATGGGGGAACAAGACAGTGGACAGTGGGATGCTTTCTCAATTGAGATATTTAAGGTTTATTCTGCCAACCTGGCCAATAAACACATGTGGGATTAATTAAAAGGCAGAGAGATGAATGGCTCAGTGAGCCTCGCCTTTCTGGTTCTCTGGTCTCCTGCTCTCTGATGCTGGACTAGGTAGCAGCTGCCTTAGCCAGTTCCTTGTTTCAGCTGGCAAGGATCACTTCTTAAAGACATCCCAAAGGAGAAGCCACATGGATTTACCCTGAGGAAGCCCTGAGTGCTGGAGAAACCAAATGGAGACCCCTGCTAGAGCTGAGCTGCTTATACCACCACTGGCCTGTGATCCTCCTGCATTTGGCCTCATTGTGTGTGTTTTGTGATTCAAGGAGGACTTTGTAGATAATGTTGTACATATGGACTAAGTCAGACTTATGGGCTTGAACTGGACTGGGTTGGGATGTTTTCTGAATGTACACTTACCCTCTATATAAAACTCTCTCATACCTATATGGACTTCTGTGGATTTGTTTCTCTAGTTTTCCCAGACTAACACATCAATATACAGCTACTCTTTTGTGTAAAGTTCTTTCTTATACACATAGGAATATCTCTGGATTTGTATCTCTAGTCAGCCTGGTCTAACACACAGACTCTCACAATAATCCTTGATTAGGAACCCATTTTTACATCTTGTACGTAACACAGATCTCTGTTAATGCTATTGAGTAAGCAATGAACTACTAACCACTAAGTTGGCAGTTCACAGGAAACAGCCATTCTAAGGGAGGAACATGAGACTATAGACACCTGTATACTGTATAACCTCAGAAATCCTAGAGAGAGAAAGTGTTACTCTGAGTTGCAATAGATTGGATGGCAGTGAGCCTTCTTGTCTGTTTGTTTTTTTGTTAAGTGACCCTCAAATTGCCCTTTGGCATTTGACTCTGCCCTCTGGAAGGTTCTTCATTTTCCATAGAAAATACTCCTATGTTTCCAGTTGCATAATCTACTCATCCTGAATTCTACTGGTGAAAATAGGACATAGATATATTTTTTGCTTTAATTTATGCATTGATCTGCTAACCTAATGTTTCGCAGTTCAAAGCTCACCAGGAGAGAATTGAGATTGTTCCTCTAAAGATTTGCAGACTTGCTTGGAAACTCTTGAGTAATTAGAACAGTTCTACTCTGTCCTATAGGCCCACTAAGAGTTGGTATTTACTCTTTGACAGTGGTATGTGTGTGTGTGTGTGTGTTACATGTAGAGCAAAGTGCCTTACTTCCCAATCTAATTTTACATTTTTTTCAACATTTTTTTCAGAGTTGGGAAAAACTTTTGAGCAGATCATCAATTTTATATTCAACAGTTCATATGTACTTTGTTTGATCTCATTGCAATTGCCTTATTGTACCATCCTTTTTCCTACTTCCTCCCTGCCTTTCCTATTTCCATTCTTCCATCCCTTACCTAGCCCTTTTGGACTTTTTCCATGGGCAAATTCTGCCCTTGTTTCTCAAGCAGTCAATTATTCTAAGACAGGCATACTCACACTTTTTCAGCATGTGAGCTACTTATAAAATGATCGAGTCAAAATGAACTACCAAGCACAAACCTGCAAAACATATATTTATTTTTATTTAGTTAGTTATTTATTATATTTATTCATAAATTCATTGAGAATTACTTAGATATACAATGTATATTTATGTACCTTGCATAACTGGCTGAGTTCATATTGCCCAACACAACACAATTGACTATATACTTTTTTTGTCATTACCTGAGTTCACTCTGATGACTTGCACTGAATGGAATGAGCCAGGGATGCATGTTCTGGACAGTCGCTTCTGACAGGCAGCCTCAAGCACACTTCCAAACGATCATCTGTCCTGGTGGAATGGTGCTTAGGCTTATTGATTTTTATGTGGAAAAAGATTGACTGACCTAAATAAGTAGAGTCGAATAATGCAGTCAAGGAGGCAGCATATTTTCTTACGTTTGAGTACTTTACCTTTGTAAGTTCCAGAAGTGTTAACAAGCTCTGGTTTTCAGCTGAATGTTAGCTTGTAGTGTCGAAATCTCCATTCTGTATGAAAGTGATACATTTATGTCTTTTTACTTGGTCCAACTCCCCCAGTCATTTTAATACCCTTTCTTATGTTTAAGAGAAAAAAAACAAGGTCTAAAAATTGGCAATAATGTAGCTTGTTGCTTTTGCTCCACTCAGCGCAATTGTTTGTGCATGCGTTTGACACCTAAGATTGCATATGATTGGTTGTGCTGTATATCAGGTAAGTGGCAGGATTGATGATAGACTTACGCCTATTTCTTTAATGACATGCAAAATACCCACACTACATTTTTGATAGACTAGTAGAATGCCATCAACTGCCCTATTGCAATTGTTCCCCACATTGTCTTGTCTATGGTTTGACTAAAAATAGACCCATGGGACAAGTTCATTTCCAGACTAAGAAGGCACAGTCGGAGGTCCCCTCATTTCTATTTTAAAAATAAGCCTGATATCTGGTGTGATTTTCAGCTTTGTTCCTTAGAACACATTAACTTTGACCATGTATTTCATTTTATGAGCATTTTCCCCCCTGTAAAAGTTAAGAACCAACTGCTTGTAAAGTTACCAACAACAACAAAAATCCACACAAGACAGCCCTCACTTCTGACACCTATTACAAATTGGGGGGGGGGGCATTCTCCAAGCCACCCTCACAGAAATTACTGAAAATAATTCCATTACAGTCAGAATTATAGTTTGCACAGGAAAAGGATATAGATTAAAATCAACCAAAGAATTTCTATTGTCCTCTCCCTTCAAATCCTTGGGGATAGAACTTAGTGTCCTGATTTGTGACAATGCATAGGGTGTATTGTCAAACAGGGAAACTCAACCAAGCTTCAGAGATCAGAGTTTTTATGGGTTCTCTGTTACATGGTCATACATGATTGTTATCTCACCAGACCTTCCATATCAGCTGTTCCCTTGATTGATTGTCCATGTGGTGGATCTCAGTAAACAGCGTGTCTCCATTATCCCAGAGAGCCTCACTCGAAGTCATAGGATTGTGTTTCTGACAAGGCCTGCCTCTCCTGCCCTTAAATTCATTGTATCAATCCAGTGAAGGTTACATCCTTAGGCAAACAAAGACTTTCCATAGGAACTCTCAGAGCCCTATGGCAGAAGCTGACCTATCATTGGGCAAAACTAATTCTTCACTACATACTGCCCACGTCTTCTTCTTTTTTATTTTTAGTAACTATTTTAAAGTTGTGAATTATGTGGGGATTTACATTAGATTTGATAATGTGCCTATGCTATATAATAATGGCCTTAATTTCTCTCTTTTGCTCATTGATAGCCTTTGTAGCTCTGGGATTTACATTTAGTACTCTGACACATCTTGGGTTCATTTTTGTATATATAATGTGGTATGAATCTTATTTAATTCTAAAACAGATAAAAATTTACTTTTTTCCTTGGTATCAGCTTCTCATTTTCCCCTCTCCTTCATGAGCCCTTGATAATTTATAAATATTATTATCTTTCCCTCTCTTACACTAACTAATATCTCCCTTCACCTACTTTTCTGTTGTATATTTCTCGAGGTGGGGGTTATAGCCAGATGACTCCCTCCCCCCATCTTCCCCTCAAAGCTGCTCTCAATATTGGTCCTGAGGGGTTTATCTGTCCTGGATTCCCTGTATTTCCAGTTCTTATCTGTATCCATGTACACACTCTGGCCCAGCCAGATTCATAAAGTAGAATTGTGGTCATGATAGTGGGGGTGGGAGAAAAGAAACATTAAAGAACTAGAGGAAAGTTGTATAATTCATTGTTGCTATACTGCACCCTAACTGGCTCATCTCCTCCCTGAGACCCTTCTGTAAGGGGATGTCCAGTTGCCTATAGATGGGTTTTGAGTCTATAAATCACCCCTCATTCACAATTTATGATTTTTTTGTTCAGGGTCTTTGATGCCTGATATCTGATCCTATCAAAACCTCATGATCACAAGACTGGTATTGACCAGTACTTTGTTGAGAATTTTTGTGACTGTGTCTATAAGGTATATTGGTCTACAGTTTTCTAGCTCTGTGATGTCTTTGATTTTTTTATATCTTTGATTTTGAGGACAGAATTAAACTTGTTTTATAAAGTAATTTTTAGAGTTTTCCATCCTTTTCTCTTTCTTTCCTGATGATTTGTTCTTCCTCAAAAGTGGAGTATTAATATTGCATACTATGATTGTTGTGTTGCCTATTTAGCTTTTCATTTCCATAAGAATTTGACTAACATATTTTGAGTCTTTTATTGAGGACATACATTTAATAGTCATGTCTTCTTTGTTCCTTTAATCTTATGTAATATGCTAGTTTGCCTCTCATGATTGATTTTTGCCTTGATATCTATCTTATTAAAGATTAATATTACAGGCCTGTGTCCTGGTGGCATAGGGTTGTGCATGGGACTGCCGCCACTGGGTTGGAGGTTCAAATTCAGCAGAAGCTCTCCAGGAGCAAGGCTGGCCTCCTACTCCCACCACCAGAGGGCAGTGATGCCCCCCCAAAAACAAAACAAACAAAATATTAATATTTTCACCCTGTATTGGGAGGGTGATTGTCAATAGATTTACATATTTTTCCATCCTTTGATTTTAATCTATCTTATTCTTGATGTCTAGTGTGTTTCTTATAAACAGCATATTAATGAGTCTTATTTTCTTATCCCATCTGCTACCCCTTTCTTTCACACTGAGTACAAGGACAGGACCATGTCCTCAGATAAATTCCCCAGACCTCAAAGTTTTGTTCTACCAAATTCTGGTTCCTAATTTATTCTTTCGATTAGCAAATATTTACTGAAATCTTGCACTTTATGTAGCTTTAAGAATTGAGCACAGAGCAGCAGCCCAGTATCTTTATTACATTTTTATCAATATAATTTCCTGATTAATATTTAGCTACCTCCTTTAAAACACATATTTATCAATGTCTCAAGTAAGTAGATGTAAATAATTGAAAAAAAAATCTTGAAAGGTGAAATTTAAAATGCGTTTGCCTTGTAACATCAGAGGATTCTACACATGTAGAAACAAAGGTGGCATGCAATTTAAATCAAATCTTGCACATTTTAATAAGAGTAGGTTTGGAAAAGCTGCTCCAGGCAGAGCAAAATCTCAACCATTATCATGGCTAGGTATCTCCCAAGAAAAAGGCCTTTGAAAATAAGTAGATTCATTAATTTCAGTATATATTTTTATTATAAAAATATCTAACTAGCAGCCACGTGGACTAACAAATAGAAACAGAGTTGGTGGAGACATTTATTTCAGGGTGGTTGTTGTTCAGTATTGCCAAGTGAATTAAAACACATGGAAATCCCATTCACACTTAGATAAGACACTAGCTGATCCTGGGTCCTCCTCAATGCTCTATGTGGAGTTCATTGTTGTATCCTCTGAGGGGCTTCTTTTTACCAGTTTGTCTTTCTTCAGGTCCTTCTGGATACAATGTACAACCCATAGGAGGTGGTAACTCCACTTCTTCAATTTTAATAAGCGTTGTAATCAAACTTTGTCTGAGACAGATTTGTTCAGCTTTCTGGCAGTCTATGTTCTTCACCTACACCATCATTCAAGTGCATTAGTTCATCGTTGGCCTTTTCAAAGCACTGTCCAACTTTCCTTACCTACACGGTTATTGGAAATACTGCGGCCCACTGGGTTGGCGGTCCAAATCCAGCAACAGCTCTCCAGGAGCAAGACTAGGCTTCCTACTCCCACCAGGGCAGTGATGCCACAAAAAAAAAAAAAGAAAAAGAAGATTATTGGAAATATAGTTGCATGGCTTGAGTTAGGGGTACCTTAATTTTTAAAACAAACCTCATCTTTGTAGCAAACAAACAAAAAAGTGTAAATGAATCTAAAGAGATCTTTTGTAGCCTAAGTGGCCAATGCAATAAAGCTGCTTCCAAGGACTATTTATTGCGGGTTCACATAAAATGAAATCTTTGACAATTCAATATTTTCTGATTATCATAATGTTACTTATTGAATGGCTCACTCACTGACTTACTGACAGACTCACTCACGCACTCACTCACTCTCTCACTCACTCATTTCCATCGAGTGGATCCTCACTCGTTGTAACCCGACAGGACTGGGTGGAATTGCTGTTTTGAGTTTTCAGGACTGTAACTTTTTTAGGGAGTGGGAAGCCCCATACTTTTCACAATATATATTACAGAGGAGCTAATTTCTGTGTTCAGATAAGCAACTTTTTGTGAATGGAGGTTAAAAACTAGACTTCTTTAAAAGAGTCTATGAGTCTTATGTTCCACAAGAAGGGTAGAAGTGAATCTAGCAGCTATAAGGAACTTCTGTGTTCTAAGTACCTTAAGCATTATTTCTCCCTAAAACTTGGGAAGTTATATTCATTACTAGCTCATTTGAAGATTTGACAAGATAAAAGCTTAAGCATGTTACACAGTCCATAGATTCTAGAAGCGTCTAATAGTGGAGTTGGCAATCAGAAACCAAAATTATTGGACTACACAGTCTCAGCCCAGTCAATAGGTAAGGACAGATGGTACACTGTTGAATTTTTCTTCCATTAACACCTTCTGGGTCATGAGAATCTAAAATTTGTAAGCATAAATCACAAGAGCATTTGGATAAACGGAATAAAACACCACCAATTATATTGTATTACAATGTATAAACTTTAGATAGTATAACATGGTAGAATGTTCTGTATATCTAGTCGCACTAAGGTTGGGACAGGTTATCTCTGAACTGGGATAATATGGCATACGCAATCCACTTCATTTTTCTTACTGTTTCCTTCTCTTTCTCTTTCCTATCTCTCTCTGTCTTTCCCAAGGGCCCTGGCTGAGCTTTGGTTATAATCCCTTCATTGCATATTATTTATTTGTTGAATTTTTGAAATGAATACACAGAAACGAATAATTAAAGACCATCACTATGGGAGGATCCAAGCCAAACCAAGTAAAACAAGAAAATATCATGACCAAGCCAAACCAAACCAATTGGCATCAACTCATTTCTGAATCTTGACAAAAAAAGGGTGAAAAGAGAAATTTGCTTGAATTTTTACACCTAGCTTCCTAGAATGTTGACAGTGAACTACAACTCCAAACACAACCATGGCAACAACTTAGATGTTTGTTGAATCAGGCTATGAGACAGAAATGTACCTATGTTAGAAAGTTAAGGTGACATAATGATCAAAAGAAAGAGAGAGCGAGAGGTCAAAGGAGAAACTCTCAGCTTGTAGGTACTGAAACATCCCATGAGATCAAGTACATTCCAGGGTGGTGGCAGGGAGAGAGGGGAGCTTGTAGAGGCATGTTGTGCCGCCCAAGAGAGAGGCTTTGAAGCTTTGTACCCACCTTCATTTTCTGAAGATTTATGAGGCTGTTTCAGACTCTGTCGTGCCAATGCTACATCAAAAACAGGCATCTACACCTTTTTGAAAAAGAAAGAATAGAATGCCACAGTACTAAGGGTGAGCAATAGAATGAATATATTTTCACTTTTTATAAAGTTTTCTCTAGTTATTGTAAAGCCAGAGTGGATGGGTCCAGTATGTTTTTTGGCAACAGAATTTTGGAGCCCAGACCTGCAATACCATATTTATTTCATGTGATTTCTTTTTCTCCCTCTCCTTCCTCAGCTTTACCTGCCCACCTCTTGTTCTTCAATCTCTCTGCTCTTTATTCAGCAAATATCTTTGATGTTGACTCTGTCAGGAACCGGAAACACAATAGTGAATAAAGACAGATGTAGTTTGAGGCACTATAGAACTTACCTATTGGATTTAATAGAAATGAGTTGAGGTGTGAATACATGAGAGACTTAAAAAGTTTGTAGATGAATAGAATAGAAAGATAATGAAGTTTATTTCCCAAAATTTTTTTTGAAATTTCCTCATGATGCTGAGGATTGGGTTTCTCATATGCTGAGAAGGATTGAATACCCAACAGAGAAATAATAATAGATAGATTAAATTAAATAGAGGTTACCTGAGCAGCAAAAGGTTCAGGTTTCTATTGAAAAAGAGTGTGATGATATGAATATTAGAAAGTTGGTAAATTGTGTGAAGATCAGAGTGAGCATTAGATGGGTTTCATTACCTCTGAAGCATTTAGTATCTTTTGACAGTAAATAGGAGACCAAAAAATGCAATGCTTAGGTATAATTTATGCATTCTATTACATCTCTTTTCTTTGGAATGGGGACAAATAGGGATCCCTTCTAGTCAGTTGGCCTACTAACTGTCTTCCAAGTTTACTGGCATAGATGAGTGAGTGCGTCCAGTCCTTTAACAGCTTGTTGAGACATTTCAATTGATCTCCCTTCAATTCCTGGGACCTTGTTTTACCTAATGCTTTCCCTGCTGATTGTGCTTCTTCCTTAAATACCATTCCTTCTATCTCATTTATAACTCTTGAAATAGCTGAATATTGATTTATTTCTTTTGGTTCAATGACTCTATCTTTTTCCATCTTCTTTCAATGGTTCCTACATCATTTGGTGTTTTCCTCATAAACCTTTTCAATAATCTAATTTAAGGCTTAATTTTTTTCAACTATTTCAGTTTATGATGTGAGTATGTTTTTGTTTCTAGTTTCTAACTCTAGGTTTTTGAACATCTCATTATAAAACTTTGTCTTCTCAAGCTGTCCTTTAAGATTTTCTTTGCAGCTCTTTTACTTTATTTTCCCCATTCTTCTTAGCTAATCTATAATGAAGAGAAGGATTCATAATTTCTTCTAACATCTACTTTGATATGTTTTTTCTTTCCTGATTTTTTAATAACCTTTGGCTTTCTTAATGAGAGATGCTTACCAAATCTTCAAGGATTAATTTTCAAATCAAATGATCTGACAATTCGGAATTATTTTAACTATTTAGCTATTTTACTTTTCTTCAGCATCCACCTGAAATTACATATGGGGAATTGATTGTTTTACACTTGGCCCTGGGCCTCATTGTAGCTTCTGATATTGAACTTCTCTATTGTCTCTTTCCACAGATACAGTCAATTTGATGTCTATGTATTCCACCTGGAAAAGTTGACATGTAGAGCCACTATTTGTGTTGTTTGAAAAGGGTACTTAGAAAAGGGTATCATTGGTAATGTAGAAGAACCTGTAAAAAGAGGAAGACTTTTGATAAGATGGATTGACCCAGTGGCTATAACAATGAAATACAAGAACAATTGTGAGGATAGTGCCAGACTAGGCAGTGTTTCCTGCTGATGTTCAGAGGGTCACTGTCAGTACGAACTGACTCAAAGGCACCACATGAGAAGAAAATGTATGGTTACGAGGTCTTACATCTTATAGAAATATGTCCTGTGATCTTCAGGTTTATTTCTATCACCAAACCATTATGCTCAAACTATTGTTCCTTCCTCTTCATATCCAACCTTTATTCCAATCCCCAATATAATCATGGTAGCTTGACTGCATGTTTGATCAATTTCTATCTGCTTGGCAGAATTCTTCATCACTAGTTTTTATGGTTATGCAAAAATTTGAGTCTGTTGTATTCTTTGGATTTCATTGAAGACAAGTTTCTGACTTGGCTCTGGCCTCAAAGCTTACATGCAGTGGCTCTTGGAGACAAACAAAGAAGCTAAACAAAGAGAATGGGAATGGCAAGGGAGAGAAACAATTTCCCAGTGTCCCTCTTTTAGAAAGGCCACAGCCCAAGAAAGCATCATCAGCGTATGATTTGATCGACAAGTTGAACTCCACTCCTACCTCTGCAAATGGTACTATTATTGGCATAAAATCTAACCACCACGGATCACCCTTGTCAGCATGATACCTGTACATAACCTTTAACCTTACTCATCTGTAAGTAAAGACAATTTAAAAAAATGATGTTTGCACCTAACAGGATAAGACTAAATGTGTACAACTGAAAATACACTATCCCATTTAAATTTTATGTAAGTGAACATTTTTTTAAATTGTACCCTTAACAATTGCAGTTCTGTGAATACCTATGCTCAAATCCTATAATCCTATCACTATGTTGCTCTCACCATCTCTTCCTTAGATCCATTATGAAAGGTTAAAACTATTCAGTAGGGATTCTCCCTTGTTTCAGTTATTTAAAACTAAAGACAGATAAACATGAATGTTTCTAAGACAGTCACTTAATGGGTTTACTCACCTCATTTTAGATATCCAATTACCAAACTACATATTTCTATCAGACCATTGTTCTGAGGAAACATTCTTTGAGATGAAAAACCTTCATTCCAGTTGGAACCTTTTGTCTGCACCCAGAACTGAAGTCAAGCATAGAATGGGCCATTCATCAAGTCAGAAAGCAATGTGCAACAGTTCACAGGTGCAAACATCTTCCTTTCCATCAGGTTCTATCTGGTCAACCAGTCCTAGCCTGTCCAAACAAGTTCACTGGACGCTGTAGCAAACTAGAAAGCTTCACACATAATCCCCTCCCCTTTGTGCCACTGGTCTCTTCACACATCTCCTCAACCTTATACCCCTGGAGCCAAGCTATGCATAGACTCAGGTTTGCATAATTGTTTAATCTTCAGACCAGCTAATCCATTGTCATCTCCCCCTAGTACCAAGTCTGCTGGTGCTAGCAGCCACACTCAACGCACCTATCCACTGCCACATTTTCTCCCTTTTGCTCTACCAGTGTTTCCAGGTGTTCACCTAGAAAGAACTCCAGACTGCTTGCAGGTTCCTTTTAATTTTCAGTCCTAGAGGGGATGTGTGTTAGTCCGGGTAGACTAGAGGAACAAATTCAAGGACACTCATATCGATATAAGGAAAGGGTTTATATAAAAAAGGAATGGGACATGGAGAAAGCATCCCAGCCCAGTCCAGTCCAAAGTCATAAGTCCAATATTAACCCATCTGCCCGAAATCAGTCTATAAAGTCTTCTTCTGACTCATGAAGTCACAGGTCAGTGGGTGCAGAATCCCGGTGCTGGCAGGGCACCTCGCCTCCAGGGCTCAGGGTCCATCAACAGCAGAAGCAACTCATCGCTGGCAGAGGTCTCCAGCTTGTCGCCCCAGCTTCAGAGGTCTGGCTCCATCAGGGCAAAGCTGTGTGGTCTCTCCGCCGGCTCCTCTAGCTTCTTGAACGCTGCCAGCTTGTCTTGTCCATGATTAATCGTCTCTCAGACTAACTTCCAAGAACTGGGGGAGATAGCTTCTCGTCTTCACGAGGGAAATATTGCGAGATTTCCCAGTAGTCTCAGGTGAAAGCCATGCCCACATAGAGGCCTCACTGGCTACTGAATAGCTATCTTCAGATTAACAGGCTAGACTACACCCCTACATTTCAATCATAAAATTAACATAAGCACAGGATATTTGAAACACGGGCCAGATTTTTCAAGCTTAGGCACATCCACAAGTATTTGCTCAAAATTCAAATATCCTAAGTCCCCATTATCTCCCCTTCAGTTCTAGAAGCACATCTTTTCATATAAAAATGAACTGACACTCAAGGCACTGGGTGGGGCTTGGCTTTTCTAAGACCCATACCTGGGCTTCAAGCATAAAGGGATTCCTTGTAGGCAGTTCCTAATGCAATCTAATGGTAAAGACTAGAGGCAGGCAGACTTATGAGGTCTCTGTAAAGATTATTCCCAATATTTATTTCTAACACACATTGTTAATAATGGTAGGTAAGACAAATTAATATCACCCTAGTAGAGCCAGATGCTAAACACAATTCTTCTTAAAACACTCAAGTTACATGTTATCCCAGACTATCCCATTCATGTGCACATGGCCCTGTGCAGGTTTTATGCAAAATGAATCTAGCAGGCCTCGTCTCTTCTAGCAGCCATTTTGTCTAAACAGCATAACTTTTGCCTCAAATAAACAAACATACAAAACCCAATAAACTAAACTCATTGTCATTGAACATTGTCAATTCATAGTGACCCTCTAAGGACAGGGTAGAACTGCTCTTGTGAGTTTCTGAAACTGGAACACTTTATGGGAATCTAAAGCCCCACCTTTCCCCCTCAGATATGGTTTCAAACTCCAGTTACCAGCCCCACACCTTACCACTGAGCCACTGGGGCCTGAGAGAGAGCTAATAGTTACTTTTCTCCCCGTGACAGAACTTTAACATCTATTACATCCCTCTGCACTATTTCAGGTAGGAATATCCAAAGACAGCTTTTAAGAATCAAAAGTTCCATTTCCCATGCCCTTTGCCAAAGCCAACTGAGTAAATTGTGTGGGCATATCTGACTTTCTCTGCCTATCCAAAGGAAGTGGGAGGTCCAACTCCGCTTGATTGCCCCAAAGCAGAGGTCAAACAAGCCTCCACTCTTCACCTTTATTATTTGTTTCTCTAGAACAGTGGTGCTCAATATGTCGATTGTGATCTACTAGTAGATTGCAAAAGTAGTGTGGGTAGCTCACATGGCATTAAAAAAATACATGTGAACCTATCATCAATCCTGTCAATTAATATACAACAGAGCCAATCTTAAACATATTGCGGATGGATTGGATCTCGAGTTTACTCGTGTTTATGATTTAATGCAAAAAAACAACAACAACAACAAACTAACAGCCGAAACAATTGGGTAAGTTGGTAAAAGAAATATATATCCTGTCTTTACTGTGCAAGCAGCTGCCCTAAATGGAGCAAAACTGAGAAGTTAAGTCAGATACTCTCAAGACTTTTCGTTGCTTAAGCCAGTTGCTGCATTCATGTGGTATCCTTTTCTGAAAGATGCTGAGGTTGATTCAACTGCATCAAAAATTGCAACGTTGTTTCTGAACTCTTTTGGACTGAAAGATGAGATTATGACAATTCAAACTGATATTCAGCTCAAGGTCAGAGCCCATGAACAGTTAAGGGACTTACTCCCAGAGGTAGAGTACCCAAACATGAGAAAATGTGCTACCTCCTTGACCGCATTATTTGACTCTATTTATTTATGTGATTCAGCCTTTTCCCACATAGAAATCATTAAGTTCAAGTACCATTCCAACAGGACCAATGATCATTTGGAAGTGTGTTTGAGGCTGCCTGTCAGCATCTACTGTGTGGGACTATGCATCCCTGGCTCATTCCATTCCATGCAAGTCGTCAGAGTAAACTCAAGTAATGACAACAAAAATGTGCATAGTTAATTGTGTTGTGTTGTGCAATATGCACTCATGTGGTTATGCAAGGGACACAACTGTACATTGTACATATAAAGAATTCTCAATGCATTTATGAATAAATGTAATAAATAATAAATATATGTTTTGAATTTTTGTAGTAGGTAGATCATTTTGACTTGATCATTTTATACATAGCTTACATGCTGAAAAAGTATGAGCACCCTTGCCCTTAAATGCCACTCCTGTGGAATCAAATGGTGTTAGACTGGGTTACCTTGAGAAACAAAATGACATTCATATGCACAAGAGAGAACTTTACAATAAGATGTAGATTTATATCACTCAAGAAGGTGTCCCAGTTCAAGTGACTGGAGTCCTTTTCAGACTCAGGGAGCTGCGAGGCGACTACGCAGAAGGTGGAGTGGCAATCAGGAGGAACACAGGCCAGGGGATGCAGAGTCACCTGCATCCAAGGGCAGTGGGAATGTGCATGTTTGCTGACAGCCCATTGTCTTAGTGCCTCATCAATGACAGGGAATGATGACAAGATAAGCAGGTGGGTATATAGCAAGAGAGAGTATACAAAAGAACCCAATAGAAAAGCATGCAGAAGTTGGACTTTGTCATCAGGCTGATACTGTTATTACTACTATATAAAAGGAGGGTTAATGAATTAGACACAGCAATTAGAAACAAAGAGACCATCAAACTCTTCTCTTAACCTTGAAATATATAAATTGTGAAAATAGCAATAATTATAACAGTCAACTTATCACCCAACCAATCAACCAACATCTGGGAGAGCAGTGACCTAGATAGCAGGTGGAACCAAATGGAGAGGTCTGCAAACTTTCTGTAGGAAATATATGTAGTTTGGGAACAGAAGTAGTGCTGCATTTGTGAAGACTGCGTGCTTATTGCAGCCTATTTTAATTCTTAACAAATTGTATATGGGTGCCACCAGCCAGGGCATCAGATGAAGTATTCCAAAGGGACTTAGTTAAGGGGAGAAGAGAAGGAGTAACATTATCTTTCCTTCTCTTCATACCAGTTACCAATGCCTCTGTGTTAGTCTGGGTTAACTAGAGAAACTAATCCAAGGAGTCTCACATGTGTATAAAAAAGTAATGTTTTATAAAAGAAGAATTTTATATTAAGAAAACATCCCAACCCAGTCCACATCAAGTCCATATGTCTGATATGATATCAAGCCCATATGTACCATGCCAGTCTATAATTTCCTCTTCAGACTCAGGAAACATACACAATGACACAGAATGCAAGAAGACCACTGTTCGGTTGGTGGAAACTCTTGTGGATCCAGTGACAGTGTAAGCATCTCAGTGCTGCCATGGGTCACCACGTGACTCCTCCAATTCAGGGTTCTGGTTTCATCAGCATACCTCCATGTGACCTGTCAGCAGCAAGATGAAGCAGAGTGACTAGATCTGGACTCCAGTGAGATATTTATCTTTGTAGCACCTCCAAATGAGGTCATCAAGCTGAGACCAGATTGACAAGCTAAACTCCAGCCCTTCACTTGTAATAGCCTCAAGTTGACACCAGATAATGTAACTGCCACAGCCTCCTAAAAGTAACCTTTTTTTCTGCCAAGAAAAAAGGAAGAAATCCCAATGATTGAGGATGTCGAACTCCTTGAGCAAATGCAATTTAGTATTGTGGAAAGAATAGGAAGGACACCTAAAGTTTATGTAACGAAAGGAATTAGGGGAGGCTGCATTTTCAAGGATACAAAACCAGTGTTTCTGTCTGTCTCTTTCATATATATATATATGTATATATATATATATATGAAATTTAGATCAAAGAAGCAGCCCAAGTAACTCCAATTCAAATTCATAAGCCAATTACTAGATAGAGTCCCCCACAGAGCCCAGCAGCTGCCAGCCAATGAAGCAGGAAGGTGAAGCGGTAAGCTGGGAGATCACAAGCTGGTCATTGCAAAGTCTCATGGATACAAGGTCAACAGGAACATGGCAGGGCCAACTTTGGCAGGTGGCATGGATAGCCAGCTCCAGAAGCCAGATACAGTATCCAAATAAGCAAGAAAGAGAAGGGAGAGAGACAGACCAGTTCTCTGAAGTGTCTCTTAAAATGGGTTAACCCCTCTGCACTAGAAGTCATTATTGGTCTGAATCTTGTGTGAGTGGTTGGGTTCCATGCATACTTTCCCAATTTGCTCCAAATTGACACAAAACCTCATCATCACAAGAATGTTCTTTAACTTTCACTATAGGAGAAAGAGATTTTAAAGTGACCAGATTTTAAGCGAGACACCATTGACTGGGGGGGGGGGGCAGGGGGGGGGCAGGGGTCCTGGGCTTTTATGGAGCGACAAAAATTTTTATAGAACACAGAAATAGTATTGTAATATATTTATTTTAATAATAAAAGGCCATGGGGCATTGTTAAATTGTTAAAAAACAGGGATGTCTGACCATGTTAGATTTGATTCATCTGTGTAAGTAAATATGGTATATATATTCTTTTAAAGATAGTATGAATGTTAGTTATTTTGATCTGATACACTAGTGTGTCTAAGGATGGTAAATTAGTAATTGTGTGGGTTATTAAATGCTTATACCTCAAGTATATTTTCCAAAAATGTCTTGCTAAATGTGTTCCCATTCATGTTGGGGGATAAATTCGGATACATACAAATGATGTCTATCTATCTCTCATCTCTCTGTCTCTATTTATCTAAACATTTCTGGGATCTTTGAAAAGTAATTTAAGCCTCTCACACCACTAGTTTTTGCATCTCCCCTGTTCTAATAGCAATTGCTACCTTGAGAATTGCTGAATGAGAAAAATAAACATATGTAGTTGGTATACAATAAGACAAATGTCTTCAAAAGGAGTTAGATTCACTGTGGTGCATATGTGCAGAGAAGAGTTGTGCTCCATATTGCTTTCAATGGCTATTTGTTTTTGTTTTTTATTTGAAGTAGGTCACTAGGTTTTTCTTCCAAAGATCCCCTGGCTAAACTTGATTTCCAGTCTTTCCATTAGTCACTGAATATGCTAGCTATTTATACCACCCAAGGTTACCTGGTATACAGTAAACCACAACTAAACCCATCCTGACCAAGTAGTATGCAACTCAGAGAAAGTCTCGATGCCATGGGAGTGAGGGTGGGTGGGGTGTTCCTTGGTTCCTTGTCCTGTGGTATAACCTAGTGAATTTGAATCACCAAACTGTGGATTCGTTTGTGATTGTTAGGTACTATTGAATTGATTCTGACTCATATCGAACCCATGTACAATCAACCTAAACACTGTCCAGTCCTGCACCATTCTCAGAATCACTGTGTTTGGATGCATTCTTTCATTGAATTAATGATAGAGAACAAACTACTGATTGGTACTCAGTAGATACTATCAAATGGCCACTGAATCTCAATTTATACACTGAATCTCAATTCATTCTTCCTTTCAGTCATTAATCAAAGATCTCTTCCTATCTTCCACTCGCACTTGACTTTTCACCTAAGCCATGTATGCAAACACTAAATATTTTTCTTATAGCATGGAGTATCATATTTATAAACACATAACCGCTTTGAGGTAATCTTGAAGCATGCGCTTTCACCTTTGCGTGCTGCTGTCCCAGGAGATGTTGACGTCATCTGGAGGCACAGTAGCACTGCCTGCCTTCAGAGGTTCAATTCATTCTGCCTTCCGGAAACTCTGCCAACAAGGAGGCTAGTGTTGGCAGTGAAGCCTGTGACATGCAGGACATGGTGGAGTGCAAACATTGGTCAGCGCTTCCTCTTACAGCCACAGAGGAAAGCCACACTGATTTGTATTCAGGAAGGGGACCTCCTATTTCGAAGGATTCCTTCATGCTGTTCAGCAATGCTGTTTAGGGTTGATTTTCCCATTTGAACTGAAAAAACTTAAATGCAAACATCAACTACCCAAAGCTACAAATAGCAGCATAGTACATTTAAAAATTATGAATATTTAACCAGCTTTTACCCAACCAAGAAAAATATTATGCAGAAATGAGGCTGATTTTAGAAAACTGCCCAAGGAAACAAACAAACAAAAAAAAAGTTGAGTTTCCTTTCAAAGTTTGTTTTTGCTAAACATTCATAGTTTGGCTTTTCCAGTCCAATTTTATTATAAGAAAGGGCTCCCACATGTGTACCCGTCATTCCTTTCAAAATAATCCATAAAGCACATAACCTTTGGAAAGGGTGCTTGAGTTTTTAAGGCTAACAGAAAGACAGGGAACAGCATGGCGAAGAAGAAGAGAGCTTGCTTGGCACGCACATTTGTAGCTTTTCGAATTATGGATGGGTTGTCATTTCCCCCTTTTCGGAGGACTCACATTTTACTTTTGCTAAGCTGTAGCTTCCAAAATTGATGAATCCTTACTTCAGATATTCCTCCTGTGAAATAATGACTGGTGTCACATCACCTGTGGTCAATGGAAGGCTTTGACATTTGATGCAAATTACTATCCAGATGATAGTCTTCTTCCTATGAACTAGTGTACTCACATTAATTCCTCGGTTTGGTGAAGACAAAATGGAATTAGTAAAGCATGCACTGCAATAATTCTCTTGCTCAGTTAGTAGAATTTGAGAATTCGAGTTTTATTTTAGGCCTTCAAATACCCACACACAACCAGTACATTCCCTATACTATCTCATTAATTCTTGGGAATGATAGCAACACTATGAGGTGGAGATCGTGAACTTGGTATTAGTACTAATTCATTCTGTTTCTTGATAAAGAAACAGGCATAGAGAAATTTTAAATGGTTCATATGATAGATCCAGAAGTCACATTTTGTTGCCCTAGTCCAGTGTCCATTTTGTTGATTTCTGTGCTGTGCATAGTAAGCTAAATCCACATTTTAAAATGAATCTAAATGGCCTTTCTTGGTATACCGCTCTTTCACTGCCATTCAAGTACTCCCTTCCATAATTTGTGGATTATAATGACACACCCACTGATCGGATGATAGGATATTAGGTCTAGCTGTGCTGGTGATTAGGCCTTGATACAAGTGGTCAGCAGTTGGAAACCATCAGCCACTCTGTGGGAGAAAGACGGAGCTTTCTACTCCTATAAACTTTGATAGTCTCAAAACTCATGGGGCCATTCTAGCCTGTTCCATAGAGTCGCAAGTGTTGGTGGGCATCAACTCAAGGGCAATGTGTTTGTCTTGGTCTGTGCAGCTGATGAAACTGTCTAAATGACTTTGATTACGTGCATAACTAAGTTCTTTTGTAAAGAAGACACTGTGAGAGCAGCTCTCTCTGACTCACAGAATGTTGTCCCCCAGCTCCCGCGTGGTAATGTTGTCAGTTGTCATCAAATAGATTCTAAAGCATGGAATCCCATCAAACAAAGCAAAACAGTGCTGGATCCTGCACCATCCTCAAAAGTGTCACTCCGTTCGGACCACAGATGCAGTCATCAGATGCCTCCGTCTTGAGGCGCTTCCTTGTTCCCATTGACTTCCTACCATGTGGTAGTTACATAATCTGTTGTCAATTTGAAGTTTACGAATGAAGGGGTGGAGTTTAACTAAAGCAGCTGCATGCTGGTCTGATCGCCAGAGAGCAAGAGAGAAAGACGGGTGGGTTTTGCCAAGCCATTGATCTCTTTGCCCTCCAGTCAAACTGAGGCCTTCTTAATCCCACATGGTCCTACTGACCAGGTTGGCACAATGTCTACCTATCACATACCTATCACAAAAATAATGTTGCTTTCTAGGATCTAGTCCCTCTTGTTATAAAAGAGACATTTAGCAGGATAAAGTTCATACCATTCAGTATACCACTGGAATTGTAAAGTTCTAAAAAGTTTTGGTGCTGCACTTTTGTGGCAAAAGGATATTTTAAAACTATTTAAGGTTTTGGAATCAATCTTTGCAATAATAACGGAAGTTGTTTGGCTATCCATGTTTCTACAATGTTGGAAATGTGGAAACATTTCTACAATGTTAACTCAGTGATGAAATTGTACCTGCATACCACTTCTCAGGGATTGGTGAACATGCTTTCAGGGAGCCATACCTAGGCATATAAATAAGCCAATGTTGGAGAACTTATCCCATTTGAAAAGCATGGCATAAGTTAATTGCACAGTTTTAAGTTATTGTTTATTTTTTCAAGAATTTATTAGGGAATCTATTTTTCTCACCCACTTAGGAATATGTCTAATTTCCAGTTTTAGTAATTTCTTCATATAACTTATTTCCTACCCAGATTTGGAATCAAAATCCTAAATTTTTTCAGTTTTAAAATGAAGCCATACTTCCATACTTTTCTTCTCTCCCCAGCTTCTTCTTTTCCTGTAAACATAAACTGCACCATAAAAGAGGGAAAAACTATACTTAAACACACTTCCATATTATCTGAAAAATATAATTGCTTCCTCTTTTTATTTCAGTTCATGCATTGGAAAGGATGTGGTCTTTCAGGGTAGAAAGCCAACATGATTTTATTTGAGAATTTATTTCTTCATTAGTTTGAGTCACTAGACTGTGTACTTGTGGTTTTTGGTTTCTGTGTTTTGTTTTTAGCTATTTTCCTCTGGGACATCTTCCCCACCTCACACTTAATCACTTAGCTCTGTTGTTCTGTTCCCTCTTTTGATGCTTGATAGATGTGAAGGAGCAATAAACCACGGTAGTCTCTTCAATGATATTTATTTATTAAAATATCAGAGAAATATTTAGTGAGCACCTTCTGTAGATCAGGCACAATTTTAAACACCAGGAATATTGCAGTTATAATACAAGTAAATCTTCTCACACAATCTATACATTCTAGGCTTGTTGAACAGAAAACATTATATTAATTTCTGTCTAAATGAATATCTAAATCAATGTTATTTTAAAATGATGATAGGAAAGGTGACAGAAATAAAGACATAGTAGTGGTGTTTGGCTTAAAGAGGAGAATAATTTAGGGGAGGCAGTCTTCTGAGCTGTCTTTGAGGGGAGTACTATAATTATGAGAACAGCTAGCCATTGTTTTGTAGCCAAAGGACATCCTAGCAGAGGTAGGAGACACTGAGAGAAAGAAATAACTTAGAATGTTGATAAATATCATGAAGATAAAGATGAAGAGGCTACTACATTTGGCATGAGGAGGAGGAGAGGACCATGTCACATAGGCCTTCATGAATCATGGAAAGATGCGTGTTTTGTTTTTAAGTACAAAGGTAGATTAGTGGTTCCCAAACCTTCATGTCCATCAGAATCATTCAGATTTCACCCATTTCTGAACTCCGTACCAAGAATTCTTATGATTGGACTCTCCAGGTTGTTACATTCCTACCAGATGATGCTGACATTGCGCCTATGGGGATTATATGCAGAGGAACTTTTCTTATCCATGTATATCTACATGCATATTGTGTTTTAGATGAAAGTTTATAGAGTAAATTAGTTTCCTATTAAATAATTTGCATGAAAAGAGTTCCACAATACTGGTTGCATTCCCCATGATGTGGTAATATTTTATTTTACTTACATGATAAATTATGCTGATTGCTTTTCTGATATCAAACTATCTTTGCATACCTCGTATAAATTCCACTTGGTCATGATGTACTTTTTGTTTTGTGCTATGTTGTGGAGTTTTATTGTGTAGAATTGTGTTGAGAGTTCTTGTACTATGTTCATAAAGGATATTGGTCTGTTGTGTGTGTTTGTGTGTATGTGCTATCTGCATGACTTTCATATCAGCCGGTTTTAAGCTGGCTTTATAGAATTTAGAAATATTGCATCATCTTCTATGCCTTGAAATAGTTTTAGTAGTATTGGTATGAGTTCTTCTCTGAATAGTTAGTAACATTCTGCAGCAATGCTTTATAAATCAAGGATTTTTAAAAATTGATTTTTTTTTAAATTGGGGTTTTAAAAAATTGCCTCTTCAATAACTTATTTTGTGATTGCTATGTTCCATTTTTCTACCTCAGCTTGCATTACTTAATGTACATTGTATAGTTCTGGAATTTCTTCATTAGCCTTACATTTCCAAATTTACTTGAGTACAATTTTTCATTGTGCTCTGCTTTGATCCTTTTTTATTTCACTTAGTTCTGTGTAGTGTCATCCATTTCATTTCTTATTCAAATTATTCACTGCTTCGTGTTTTTCTGTGTACACTTTACCAAAGACTTGATGGCTTTGTTGAGTTTCTTTTTTTTTTTTTTTTTTTTAGCTTTGTTGAGTTTCAAAGAACCATCTTCTGGTCATGTTGATTCCTCTTATTGTTATTCTTTTTTTTTCCTGTTTCATTTATTTCTTGTCTAATCTCAATTTTATCCATTTTATAATGACTGTGAGTTTCTTTTGCTATTCTTTCTGCATTTGCCGAAGTCACCCAGTTAGTGCTTTTATTTTGGTTCTTTCGGCTGTGTGAAATGCATTTATTGCCATAAACTGGCCTCTGAGCATTGCTTTTGCTATGTGGCATATGTTTAGGTATATTATCTTCTCGTTATAATTGGATTCTAGGATTTTTCTAATTGTCATCATTGATTTATTTTTGCCCAGTAGGTTTTTAGAATCTTAGTATTCAGTTCCATGTATGTGATTTTTTTCCCCTTGCTCTTTCTCTTTCTGACTTATTTAATACTGTCCGAATCTGGGAAAATACTGGGTACTATTTCTGTGTTTCATATTTTATTGTGGTTTGCTTTGTGATCCAGTCTGTGCTCATTGTGGAGGATGATCTGTGTGTGGATGAACAGGAGGCAATGGTTGCTGCTGTTGGGTTGTCAGGTGCAATGAATAACTTAATATAGTCATAGGCATTTTAACTCCCACAACATAATTTGGTGCTACCATGCAGTTTAGGTGTATTTCCTCTAATTAGTATTTCTACTAATCTAGAACCTCTCCAAAAATTAATTCACTATAGAAAACCGAAACCCCTGGTTGTGGTTATTCTGACTTATAGTGATCTTGTAAGATCTAATAGAACTGCATCATAGCATTTCTAAGGTGATAAATCTTTACAGAATTAGATGCCATTTCTTGGAGCTGAGTGGGGTTGAATCCTGACTGATCTTTTGACTAGCAACCAAGTACTTAATTACTGTACAGCCGTGGCTCCTAAACCAGCCAAAGTAGAACACGAAGTAGTGCCGAAGTAGAATATAGCAAGGATTGAGTGTAATGAGTGATTTGCAAAAATTCATGGGAAAATTCTGCAATGTTTAATTCCACTTTCCTTGAACTTTCTGAAGCCGCCTCATATGGCATACATTCTCATTTTTTTTGTTTTAGGCAGTTTCTCTCTGGTTTATGGTATTTATAAACCAAAAGACAAATGTAAAGAAAATCTGTTTCAGGGTATATCACTTTTTAAATTCACACTTAACTGATTGTTCACAGACAATTAGATATGAGAGTTTAGATGACTTGGTGCAACTTCCCACATACCTGAAATCAATAACCCTTACATTTATCGAACTTGGAATATTTAGAAATAGAAAGTGTGAAGCACATATAAAGTCATAGCTGTTGTGAGAAAAAACAAGCAATTGCACCACACTTGCCAGCAGCACTGTAACCTGCATTGAAATTGATGATTGCATTTCTTTCTTTTGATGTGTAAAGCTGATGTTTTTCACAAGTTGATGCTGATCTTTCATTGCAGCTGCTTATGGCACCATGTCATCTTCCATGATTATTCAGTTGAGGTCTAAATGCTATCTTTGCAAAAGTGTCCCTTTCACTTAATTTCAATTCATGAAGTTTCCAAGTGTCAGGGATAGAACTGTATGGAAGGGTTTTCAAGACTGAGACTTGTCAGAAGCAGATCGCCAGACCTGGTGCAGGAGTGTAGGCAGACAGCTGAACTTTCATCTTGTAGTCTGATGCTCACTGTTTTTCTTTTTTTTTAGCTAGTTTTAGATTTTTAATGTCTTCCTTAAGTGTTGTAATCCAATTCAAGTTGCTTTCTACTAAGTCATCTTACTTAAAATTTGTCTTTCACCTTGAAGTGTATCTCTCTATATGTGATGCTAAACTAGGTTTAGAAGCCCTGATTGCACTGTCAGATAGGGATTGAATTGCTGAGTGGAAAGATAGAGCTTTCAGACCACCAGGTGAAGCTCTTATAAGGATTTATAGCTTTGAAAACCCTATAAAGATTTACTATGAATTGAAGTCCACTTGATGGCGGTGGGTTTTTTAGTTTGGGTTAGGGCAAATTTCATATTAGATATAAATCCTCCATGACCAACATTAACCAAAGGGAGACCATCTCTGAAATTCTGAATGAAAGTGAAATATGAAAAAGTTACTTCTTCCCTTTATTGACTTCTTTCCAACAACATTTCCTTCCCTCAGTAGCCCTTTCTGAAATCATCCCCATAACTCTTAATTTTAATTTTAATCATATTTCTTTAATAGACATATAAAAAGTGTTGGTCAACTGGATTAAAAATATAGATTTAAGAATGAAAACTTCTTAGTCATGTTAAAACCCTCTGTACTCTCTAAATGCAGATATTTTTAATATTGCCTGAATATTTAAATAGTTTCAAAGAGTGTGCATTATCTTCCACAACCCAAGATATTACTTACTGATGTGCCACATAGATAGTCATATAGAAATTATTGTTATCCATAAAGCAAAATATTGTCATTGAGTTTATCCTGACTCTGAATGGCCCTATAGGGCAGAGTAAAACTGTCCTATATGGTTTACAAAGTCATAATCTTTATGCTAAATCTTTTTCCTGCAAAGAAGTTGATTAATTTGAACCACTGGCCCTTAAGTTAGTCGTAAAACACTTAATAATTATGCTTCTATCATTACATATTTGCATGCCTTCTTTATGATTGCAGGATGTTCCTGATCCACTTTCCATAAGGTTCTGTGTTTTCTGTAGTGGTCAAGTATTTTTACCAATACATCTTTAATTGCTCTCCCATTAAAGCTCAAGATCATTTCTGCAGATGCTTGTGGGATACACTGGGTATATTGACCTACCTAGAGCTTTTGGAAGGATGTTTGCTTTTTCATAAGGCAGTGGTAAATATATGTCTACCCTCTATGATGAAGGCATTATTCACTCAAAGAACCTCTACAGTGCTTTTTGAATTTTTATTAAAGCAAACAGCCTCACCCTTTCACCTACAAAGCCACTGGGAAATTTGAACCATTGCCTTCATGATTAGTAGTCCACCATTTACTAGTCACCTGTCAATTTTGAGGTGACAGTGTGTATACATGTGTGGGGGTGGTATATGAGGTTGCATGAAGTTAGAAATAGATATACATATACTCTTCTCACCAACACTGGATTGATTCTGACTCATAATAAAGACAGAATAGAAGGGTCCATGTGAGTTTATGAGACTGTAACTATATGAGAGAAGAAAGTCTTATTTTTCTCCCAAGAAGTAGCTGGCAGTTTTCAAAGGCTGGTCTTGTGCTTAGCTGTCTAATGCATAACTGCAATGCCACCAGGGATCCAATATGTACATATAGAAAATATATGTGTGTATAATGTTTATGAACTTAGGAATATGGTACCATTGGCAAAAAAACAGTTGTGATTGAACCTAAATATGTGATAGTCATAAGAATAAATCTTAAAGGTTAAAGCATGAATACACACAAAATCCAGGTTTATGGTTATCCCTGAAGAAAAGACATAGGTCAATGGGATTATGCATGGGGTTAAGCACTGAAAATGAATCCCGGAGACACAAAGTCAGTTGACTGCTAAGGAAAGGGTTGAAGGTTTAAATTCACATGGCCACTTCACAGGAAAAAAAAGATCTGGTGACTTGCTGCAGGGAATTCTATGAAACCCTCTACCCTGCTCAGCAGCATTGGTGAGAGTCAGAATCAATGCAATGGCACATAACAATAAAACTTTAGGCTAAGTCCTTCTAAGTTACTTGTTGCAGTCTCTTTAATGAACTGGTGGGTACATATTCTTTATTATTATTTTATAAATCAGTGGAGTAGTATATCAATAAGGAAATGTTTAAAAATTTTCATAATAAAAGTTTTTAAAACAATAAATATGGATTACTTTTCTAAAAAAAAAAATCCAGTACTTTTTATTTTCATACAATGTGATTACTTAAGACACTTAGTTGGAAGAATCCAGTAAGTATATTTTTGCCTCAGCTTTTGACTTTCAAGAAAACTATTTTAATTGGTAATGAACTAATGGTGTCATTTTTCTCAATTCTGTTTACGCTTGTTTGAACACACATGACCACATAAATCCCCTTCTTCTTCTTACTAATGCCTGCTCCCATCCAAAATATATTTTTCAAACATCTACAAGACAGAAACTAGAAGCATCAGTTGATAAATGAAGTCTGTATTAATAATCAGACCATTTAAAGCATAGCCGGTTTATCAATTGATTATTGACATAATAATGTTCCATAACAAATCATATAAATTTATTCACATAAAAGTGATAAACCATTTTAGTTTCTCAGTTTGTAAAATAGCAAGAAGATTCTGAAAAGATTGAATGAGTCCATTCTTGTGCTCCCAGTTTACTGAAGATGGACTTTAGGACCTCCCACTGCTCTTTGTTGGGCTCTATCTGATGTCCTGAAATCCTGATAGGCAGCTAGTTTTCAGGTAGGAAAACTGGAATAAGTTTGTGCCTCATCTACTAAGCAAGCTAATCTAGGCATTTCCCCATAACAATGATTGAAAAGTAAAAGTGGAAAGAACACATATTCATGGGTTCTGATAAAATTTTTAAGCCACTGGCATCATATTTACTAACAATTACTCACAGAAAGAGTTAGAGTGAGAGGGCATAATCATAGCACATTACAGGAAAAAGATTTTGGAAACAGGACAAGGCAAAGACTGGCACTATTCATGAATCACTCACAGCCGCATGGTTGTTGAACCCCACTCCCATGCCCTTCCCCATCCTTCTCATGTACCTTTCCTAGCCATACCTTGCTTCATAACCATCTTTTGAGGCTTAGATCAGGGATACTTAACTCCAGTCCTCTTTCCTATCCAAGCCCTTCAGACACTCATTGTTGACCTCCAACATTTATCATTTTACATCTGTGTAGATGTTGCTCTATAATTGACTGTATCCAAATAAACAACGAAGGATTAAGGTCAGTCATTTTTTTCTTTTGTTATTGTTTTTTAATAACTAACCCTACAGTTCAGTAAACATTGGGTAGGCATTAGACTTTCACAAAGGTTTGGACTTTTGTTGATTTATTATTATAAATTTATTCACTCATAAAATCCACATGATTCTTCCCTGGGGTTCTGGTGTAGTTGTGTTTATTCTTCTGATGGCTGGACATAGCTCACCAACCCCTCGTAGTCTTCCCTCCTTTCCTTTTTTCCTTTTTCAATTTAGTCTTCCTCTCTCTTCTTTTCTCTTTTTAACTACTCTTAGAATAAAATTATTTGACTTTGTTGGGATAAAGGGCTATAAAGCCCCTTCCACTAGAGCTAATTAGATTCTTGACTCACTCTCCTTGGTCACTATTTCTCCAGGTGCTTTACTTGTGTACATCCCTAAAAGCAGGTGTGAAAACACATTAAAGACACAGCTTCCTAAAACATCAAAGAAGAATCTGTTCCTTATTCTCTTAAATGTCACCACCGAGCCTCAAGCCTTTCTACTTTAATCACACAAACTGGGTTAGGAGCCAAGATAAAAAGTAACTCAGGTGCTGCCTTCAATATTGATCTCACACTCTCAGTTATGTGTATAAAATTATTAATATAACTCTCACCATCTAAAATATTTATACAAAGGCCAAAGAGACTTCAGGGAAGTAAATAGTTCCAGGGCCTTTCCAGAGATGCCAAATAAAAGTAATGGACTTTTGTGTTCAAGAAAAGGAAAAAAGGAAGCATGCACGTCTTATTATGTGAATTATTCAAAGGCTAAGAAATCTCAAACTCACCATCATCAAGTCAGTGACAACTCAGTGACCCTTGAGCACAGATGAGAACTGCTCCTGTTGTTTTCTGAGCTGTTAACTCTCCATGGGAGTAGAAAGCCTCATCTTGCCTCCCTTGGAGTAACTGGTGGTTTCAAACTGCTGACCTGGCATGTCAACACTGTGCCACCAGAGCTCCCTTTGTGCAAGGGTAAGCATTACGTCCAACCCTTCTGGCTTCCTGTGAAGAGTTTAATGAGCTCTCCCATGATTGGGGTTTCCTTTAGAAAGATGATCAGCTTTAATCACCAGAAATTGAGATTTATAAAAGGCAAAATTCATTCAGATTTACCACAATTCAGTGGTGCACTGAGATGTGAAGGGTAGCTCTCTAAAAACACAGCACCATACTATCAATAGATCATTTAAGCATGAATCCTATTTGGGGGGTTGGGGGGACGACATCACTGCCCTCTGGGGTCATGAGAGCTACCCAGCCTTGCTCCTGGAGAGCCGCTGCTGGATTTGAACTGCCAAGCCCAGGGACCACAGTCCCGCACTCAACCACTAAGCCACTGGGGCTCAGCCCAAGCATGAATTCTATTAAGGCGTTAGTATCCTCATTATGTAGGTTAAAAAAAATCAATACAAATAACCGAATGTCTTGCGCATGTTTGCACAACCACCAACTACAAGGAAATCCAGGATTCTCCAACTGTTGAATCACTTTTCTTTGTTTTCTTATGAGAAAGCTAAAGGAATAAGCATAGTATATGCAAGAAGTAAAATCTCTTTCCTGACAAGATGGCACTACATCTCTCTAGCTGGAGCTCTATCATAGGACCACAAGAGGTGAAAGGAATAACTCAGCACAGGTGCTGAAGTGAAGTTAGAAGTTAAATGAGACTTTATATCCCAAGAGACCGACAAGTGGCAACTTTTTCCTGAGAGAAAGGTCTGGAAATAAGAGAAAATATGACATGTTGATTTGGATCTAGATCCAACAATCAATCATCTATCTATCTATCAATCATCTATCCATCCATCTATCTATCATCAATCTATGTATCTAATCAGGACTTCGAACAAGTTTTTCGTGGTTAGTCTTGGCTAATAAAGTAACAGCAGAAGGCTCCACATTTGGGAGCCCTGGTTTTATAGTGGAACAATTATGAGTATGGGAAAAATGGCTCATACTCTGCCAGAAGCTTCATCTTCCTCTTCAAAATGAAAGGGTCTATGTGAATTGCAAAGCACCTGAAATGTTTGATGTGCAGAAGTGGAAACAGAGATGCAGACTTAGAGATCACAGGTCCACCTTTATGCTTTGAAATAAATCTGTAGTTCTGATAATAATTGTACAAGTTTCCTTGGACTGGACTTCACTTTCAAGCCTCCCATTCCAGCCTTTAAACCTATTGTTTTTGTTTCTTTTCCTTTTTCAGGTATCTTTCAGATTTTACAAATCCAGATCATTTTTGCTGCACTGGCCATGATTGAACCAGTTAAAAGCCTTCAAACTGTTTGTACATACATAAATATATGTGTTCTTATCTTACGTACCAAACTGAAACAAACCCCTCTGTCATGGAGTCATTCCTGCCTCGGCGCATTTCTGAAGCTGTGAATCTTTCCAGGAGCAGCAGAGAGCCTCCACTTTCTTCTGTGGAGCAGTGAACAGGTGCTTTGTACAGCCTCGCAGTTCAGACCCAACACTTAGCAGAGAGCTCCTTCGGGACTCCTTTAGACTATGTGGGTGCATGTCCACACATACATATGTGAAAATATAGACACACAGGGCAGATAAAAATTAGAGAATATATACCATTATCTTTTTCCCATGATGTTTGAGAAGCCTCTGTGTGTTTGTATATATATGTATGTATACATACATACATATGTGTGTATATGCATATATATCATACATCAGTGGAAGGACTTCTTCAGAGCTAACATGAGAAGCCTTTTAAAGGTGAGTACCTAGAGCTTATCTTTGGAATGTCTGTACACCAGGTTAACTAAGTAACTCATGATTGCAATCTATTAGACTTTATTGACAAAGGTAAGCAAAACCAATGCAGCCCTGATGAGCATGGCAGAAGCCTGGGTTCTTTCGGAAGCCAACCTCCTTTTGAACGAGGATGCCCCTTTCTCACTGTCATCCCCTCACTTCGCATCCCCTGCCCCTGCCCCGACACCAGCTACCTTTTGTTACAGTAAACTTTTCCTCCTTGTAGACTGTCTTTTCATTTTTCATGTTTCCTTTTAGGCAGGGACTGTTCAGTGAACTTTTCTTCCTCTCTGTCACCTTCCTAGCCCCTTCTCTCCTAGACTCCGCCAAGTTGGCTCTCTGCTGAAGCATCCGCAGTTCCCATCAGAAAAGAACTGGAGGGGACTTGTTGCCTGGAGTGTGTGAAAATGGGAGTTACGGGAGGGCAGAAGGGAACAGGTATTGTGCTGAGGGGATGAGTGGGTAATCACTCCTGTCACAGCAAATAGACTCTGTCACAAGACATGCCTTGGTGTTTCTGAGGAAATCAGCTTTCCCTGCAGGCTGCCAAGCCCAAATGAACTCTTTGCAACACCTGCAGATCTGAGCATCAAGCAATTATTCCACTATCTTGCCTCAAAACAAAGACCAAGCTGCCCTTTGACAACCTCTGACCTTTTCCAGCTAACATAAACTAATTATATTTGCAGCAGGAGGGGGGAAAAGCTTCCCGAGTCCTCTGTGGGAGTTGTCCTTCGTGCTTTGTGCCACGTTGTCAGTTCTGCCAATCCCCAAAATGACCACCTTTGCACCGAGCGAGCTGTTGTACCAAGTGCTTAAAGAGATACGGTGAGGCCTGGGTTGGAAATAAATCTCACGGCCCAGGACTCAGCAACCTGTCTGAATGGCCCACACTGTCCATTTTTGCAGTGGTACAAAGGAGGCATTGTTCCCTGTCACTTAGTAGCAGTGACAGCCTGGTCAAACACAGTTGTTTTCTTTTGTCTTGTTTTTGGACAACACGTTAATGGGAACGTGATTAGGTGTAAGGAATAACTCAAGCCACAGGCACTGACGTCAGTTGAGAGGTTAATTGAGACACTCTCTATTCCAATAGCCTGGCATTTTGTAACTTTTTCCTGAGTGAAAAGGCCCAACAATAAGAGATAGTATGATACAAATAGTTGGAAAGCAGGAGGGTTAAAATTCCCAGAGGAGAATGAAAAGCTGGCCATGGAAACCAGGCCAGAGGGACCACCTGGGTCACTTCCAATGCCAAAAAGAGCCGCCGTCATTCATCTGGCAGACAAAGCCAAGAGGAGTCTGCCTGCCATTGATCACAGGCCTCCTCTCCACCGAAGAAAACACAAGGTCAATGCTATAAACAGTAGGTCTTCCAGGGTAATTGAAATTCCAGAAACTGTCTCATTAGGCTAGTTACAGGCCATGGGAGTTTTCTCTGTCTATCAGAGGTAGAGGTGGATCTAAAATTTGTGGGACTTTTTTTTTTTGTAATGAGGGTTTCAGGGTGACTTTCTGATTGGCTTTAAAAGATCCTGTCTAAATAAACATATGTGTTCACAGTTTGGAGGAAGTGGCCCAACAGGGACTCATAGATGGGATGACTACAGCACGCCCGAAGTCCACACCTGCTCACTCTCATGGAACTATATCCATGGGGCATGTCTGCCTCCTCCCTGCTAGGCCATAAACAACATACTGTATGTGAAGTTCGGCCCCGGCTGCTGCTCTTTTTCTAGCCACCAAAAATGCTGAACACATGGTTGGATGTCTCTGGCCTTTCCCATTTCTTCATTAAAAAAAAAAAAAAAACTCATCCTTGCAGAAGCCAAAGAAATGTGAACACCAAACACAAATGCCATCCCCAACACAAACTTTGGACACTTCCAGCTGGCAGATCCCACAGACTGGAAGTTGACTAAAAATGGCCAACTCATTTTCTTCCTTACTTTTTTCCCCCAGTGCAGCTGGTGCCAAACTGTGAGGATTTGTTTTGCTCCGGTCCCTGAGGTTTTTGTTTTCTTTTATTTCAACCCCATGCTGGCTTCCCAACTGGATGCTGAGTCACTGGGTGCAGGTGTTCTAAGCGGATGGTATTTATGTCACTTGCAGATGGTTTGGGTAAATTACACAGTGTTCTTGCAGCCCCGTCGAGGCTCCCTTGGCTCCCTTTGATCTGGGCTTCCTGGGGCTCCTGCACATGTGCAGGACGTCAGGGCACTGGGTGAGCACTTGGATACTATCCAACGCTTGGAATAGACACAGAGGTGGTTAAGCTCCTTTGAGGCCAATGGCCTGATAGACTCCAGTTGAAGCCAGGGAAAGGTGTCTTCTGCTTTTATCGTTAGGTGCAAGGACGGTTGGCAGTGACCGATCGGTTCCCTATACACAACAGAATCAAACACTGCCCAGTTCAATGCCATCCTCATCATTGCTAGGTTTGACCCATCATCTCAGCCACTGTGTCAATCCATCTCATTAAAGGTCTTCTCTCCCCTCCACCCCCCAACTCCCATGGTGCCTTTACTTTACCTAGCATGGTGTCCTTTTCCAGGGCATGATCTCTCCTGATCCCGTGTCCAAAGTATGTGAGAGGAAGTCTTCCTTTCCTTACTGCTAAGGGGCATTTTGCCTGCCCGTCTTCTAAGACAGATTCATTTGTTGTTTGGTGGGCTGTGGTGCTTTCGGTCGTCTTCTCAAGCACCATATTTCAAATGCAAAGCATTTCCTCGGATCTTCCTTCTTCAATGTCCAACTTTCACATGCAAGTGAGAAAAGACGTGGTGTGGGTCAGACACACCTGAGTCCTCCGAGTAACATCTGTGCTTGTCAGCACTCTAAAACCCTCTCACACAGCAGATCCACCAAATGTTATTTGACCTTTTGACAGCTGCTAGACCAGACCCTTGGAAGTCAGAGGTACATGCGTAGGTAATTGTCTATCCGTGTGAGCATGTATTCAAAATTATAAGCAGATTAATGATGAGGCCCTCTTGAGTATAATTAAACCAAACTCGTTGCCATCAAGTGAATTCTGTCACATAGTGAGGGGAGAGTTGCCCATGTGGGTTTTGTGGCTACAGTTCTTTGTGGGAGGACAAAACCTCTCATCTTTGCACAAAGAGGCCACTGGCGGTTTCAAACGTCTAACTCACTAATCCTCCAGGGCTCCTTAAGGAAGCTGGGATAAAAGTACCTGCATTCTCTCTCTCCGAAGAAGAAGAGAAAAGGCATGGTGGATAAATAAGACGTGAAAAAGTGAAACTGAAATCTCACCCATACATGTTTAGTATTTTCTTGTCTCTTGTGCAACCTAGTGTCTTCTGTACCCACTCCAATGTTCAGTGCAGTCTGACTCACCAGCAATACACTGAAAAAAATTTTATTTCTTTATTCTCTAGACAGGACCTTACAGATACTTTCTCCCTTCCATTGCCAAAACGCTCCTTAATCATGAAGATGAAGACATCCACACCCTTTGGAAAGGCTTGTATTCCTGTGGGTATTTGCAGTTTAGTAAAGGAAATCATTGTTCTATCATAGTCTGCCAGACAAAGGAATTAGGAGGCTAACCACAAGGTCAGCAGTTTGAAATCATCAATTCCTCCTCTAGAGATTGGTAAAGCTCTTTATTGTCCTGAAGAGTTGGTTTCAGAAAACCACAGGTGTCATTGCATCCTGCCCTACAGGGTCGCTGTGAGTCAGAATGGACTTAGTGACAGTATATTTGGTTGGATTTTTTTTTAATGTAGCCCTGGTAGCACAGTGGCTAAGAGTTTGCTGTTAACTGAAAAGTACATGGTTTGAATCCCCAGCTGCTTCAGGTTCTGACAGGTTGCTTCCATTAAAGATTATAGACCCAATGTGATAGTTCGATGCTAACCCACTATGAGTCAGAATTGATTTGTAAGCTGAAGATACAACATATATGCATATCGAAAGATTTCAATGAGAGAGTAATAAGATTGCCCACACACTGGAAAGACATCTTAAGCAAAGACACACCAGGCAAAGGACTTATTTCTAAAATATACAATACTCTGCAGTCCTACAGCAAGAAAACAAAATAAAACAAAGAGTCCAATGAGAAAGTGGACAAAAGACCTGAACAGAAGTTTCACAAAGTTAGAAATCTGAATGGGCACTAAGCATAAGGGAAAATGTTTCCTACCATTAGTCAGAAGGAAAATGCAAATTAAAACAACTATTAGATACCACCTAACACCCTCAAAGATAGTCCAATTCAAAACATTGAAGGCAACAAGAGCTGAGAGAGGGTGTGGTGAGACAGGAACTTTCATCCTTGACTGTAGATACAAGCGGTCACTATGGAAATGAATCTGGCGATACCAAAAAAAAAAAAAAAGTGAGATAACATATGATCCAGCCATCTCCCTATTGGGAATATTCCCAGAAGAATTAAGAAGTGGACATAAATCAGACATCTGCATTCCTTTGTCTGTTGTGGCATGGTAAACAATCGGAAAACTGGGGAACAATTTAAATTTCCATCAACTGGTGAATGGATTAAAAATCTCTGGTATATGCACACAATGGAGTACAAGGCACCCCTAAAGTTTGCAGTGAACATGTGAAGTACATTGTCTAAAATCTGAGGAAATTATGCTAAGTAAAGTTAGTCAAGTACAAAGAATAACATGAGTTCACTGAAGTAAGCTCAAAAAGTACAATGGGCATAGATGATAATATACTTATTGCCAGAATCCCAGGTTGAGGTCTAGGCACTTTAGAGTCTCACCCAACTCGGGGATGCATAAGGCAGTCAACTAAATAGGAGAGGGAAAGAGGGGGGTAGACACACAAACAAGCAAACAAGAAAACAAACACAAGGAGGGTAGTGGGTGGAGAGGGCACTAATACATTCATGGGAAGGGGTAGTGTGTCTGTCTCCACAGGAAAGTGAGAGAGTGATCAGAACCCATGCCAAAGCACCGAGCTTTGAGTGCAATACACTGGCATGTAGCAGAGAACGAACAGCATGGTTGAGCTAGGCCCAAGCCGAGCTATGTTGACCACTCCCCCCTCCCCCAGAAGTGGGTCATAAAGAGGACAGTACTGAAGGTATATCCTGGGGGAGAGAAGTGGGTCTGTCCATATAACACTGAAGCAAACTCAGAGGGAGAAAGAGTGGAGCTCATAATGGCCCACCCAGCTCCAGGGATGACATCCCTGCTCAGAGCAGCCAATACACAGAAAGGACCATAGGGCCAGCCCCACCATAAGACAAGACATTCCCTCACAGATTCATAGTGCTACAGGGGACAACACTGGAGACACTGTGTGGATGTCCTGTCTGCCCTATTCACAGTGGGGTGAAATGCAAAGAGAAGCACGGGGAGCAAAGTAACCATGAACCTGAGGAATCCTGAAAATAGATTTCTCATTCAGGGGACAAGGCTTGGCATCTCTTCGAACTTGATCAGAAAACATACTTAAGAGTCGGCAGACAGACATGGAACTATCTATTGGGTTTGTTTTTGTTTTTTGTTTGTTTTCTTTTCTTTTCCTTTCACCCTATGCTAGCTAAATAAAATAGAACAAAAAATCCCAAGGAGAAAAGAATGGGACCGGAGGTTTCAGGGAGACATGGTAGAGGAGGGGATGGGAAGGGCTAGTGGGGAAGCAACAAATTCAGGCATAAGGGAACAACAAGAGATCTAAAACTGATGGCAAGGAGGGTATGTAATTCATGGTGGGGTTTCATCAAGTGCAATCCTGAGAGGAACTACAGAGAGTCAAATGGAGGGTGAATACAATAGTGGGATAGGAGGAAGGTGAAAGGAAACAGAGCAGTAGTTCTCAACCTTCCTAATGCTGGGACACTTTCATACAGTTCCTCATGTTGTGGTGCCCCCCCAACCATAAAATTATTTTCATTGCTACTTCATAACTAGAATTTTGTTCAACCCTGGGAAAGGGTCATTCCACCCACAAAGGGGTCACAGGTTGAAAACCACTGAAATAGAGGAAAGAAATAGGAGACAAAAGCTATTTATTTATAGATGTATGTATATATGTAAATATATTAACTTATGAAAGGGATAGAGGACAATGTACATATATTTATATGTTAAATACTAACATATAACTTCAGGTCTCTACTCAAGGCCTCCTTTAACACAAAAAACACTTTTTTTTAAATAACCTGGCATTCTTTGATATTAACTTCCAGACACAATCACTGAAGACAAAATGGGTACATAAGCAAAGGTAGTGAAGAGGGTGAATGGTGCATGGCTATCAAAAGATGTAGGATCTGAGGTCTTAAAGGCTTGAAGTTAAACAAGCAGTCATCCAGTGGGGAAGCAAATGACTCCACATGGAGTAAGTACACCAGCCTGTATGATCATGAGGTGTGGAAAAGAGTAGATGTCAGGTAGAAAAAGATTGACAGGAGCAGGTATCAGGTATAAAAGATTGATATCAATGTGAAAGAGCTGAATTGGAGACTCAAAGTCTATTTGTAGTTGATTGGTCGTCCCCCCAAAGAGGGGTTACAAGGAAAGGATGGTTAAACCAGGGTTCAGTATAGCACCATGAAAACACACATCATTGCTTGAGTTCCTTAATATTTCCTCCCCCCAGTACCATGACTTCATTCTACCTTGTGAATACAGCTAGATCAGAGTAAATACACTGGTACAGATAAGAGCTCTAGACACATGGAATTCAGGACAGATAAAACCCTCAGGAACAGTAGTTAAAGGATTGGTATCAAAAGGGTAAGGAGGAGAAAGGGGGAACACATCATAAGGTTGGATATGTAGCCTTTCCACCCCAGGGAACAAATAACTGAAAAGTCAGTGAAGGGAGACAAAGGAGTATGTAACACTAGAAATAACAATAATAATGTGTTATTGATCAAGGATTCTTGAGGTTGGCAGGGGGAGAATGGAGGGTAATATAGAAGAGCTTATACGGAGAACTCAATTTGAAAGACATTGTTTGAGAAATGTGGATGGCAGCATAGATACAAGTGTGTCTAATACAATTGAATGGTGGATTGTTAGAAGGTTTTAAGAGGCCCCAATAAAATGATTAATTAAAATAGCCAAATTAATCCCAACCCAATATATGTGTAGTACTACAGTGATCCCATCACCATAATGGTAGGATACTGCATTTCTTTTCATAGGGTGACTGATTTCTCTAAAGGAAAAACATTCAGTGGTAACATTATAATAGTGCTGACAAGATTGATCCCACATTCATCTGTATTCAGAATCACTTGGAGACTTATTCCGTGTAGCAAAGAGCCATTACCAGTTGAGATGCATGCTGAGATAAGGGAATTTTGATTCTACCTGGAAGGGTCTGATAGTCCTCGGTGGCTGGTATTTCATGTTTCTTGTTGAACAAGTGTCATTTTATGGTACTGTAGACAGTACCATATCTGTGGTGGTCTCTAGATGTTGTTTTTCCAATAAATAACAAACATACCCCACTCCTGGTACCACTTGTGTCAGGTAGGGTTCTCTTAGAGAAATAAAATCAGGATACTAGTAATTCTTTATATTTATATATAGAGAAAGGTATATAAGATAAGAAAGAAACAATTAGCTATCTTTAAAGCAATACAGATTGCTCGGTGCAACTCACTTGCATGAGATAGTTAGTAGACTGGCAGTCCTTCAAGTCTTGAGGGCCGCTGAGTAGTCCTCTGTAGAGCAATTCAGGCTATATCTGGCCACAAGCAGCAAACAGCAGAGCAGGTCACCAACAATCAGTCAGACGGCAGAGTCCAACAGTCCCCAGCTCAAGAGATGTATATCCCAGGAGTGTGGCGAAGTAGGGCTTGAAGGAACCTCAACTCACAGCTCCACAGTCCACGATTAGGTGTCCCACAGGTAGTGTTGCTTGGAGGTCAAGGCTCAGGGCGAACAAAGCAGCTGTCTGGTCCAAAGATGCGAAAGCAAGAGACTTGAAGGACTGCCCGTCTTCTAGCTGTCTCACACAAGTGAGTTGCACTGAGCAATCTGTACTACTTTATAGATAGTTAACTGTTTCTTTCTTATCTTATATACCTTTCTCTACATATAAATATATAAAAAGAATTACTAGTGTCCTGATTTTATTTCTCTAAAGGTCTGTTTGTAGTTGATTGGTCGTCCCCCCAAAGAGGGGTTACAAGGAAAGGATGGTTAAACCAGGGTTCAGTATAGCACCATCAAAACACACATCATTGCTCAAGTTCCTTAATATTTCCTCTCCCCAGTACCATGACTTAATTCTACCTTATGAATACAGCTACATCAGAGTAAATATACTGGTACAGATAAGAGCTCCAGACATATGGAATTCAGGACAGACAAAACCCTCAGGAACAGTAGTTAAAGGAATGATATCAAAAGGGTAAGGAGGAGAAAGGGGGAACCCATTTTCTAAGAGAACCCTGCCTGACACAGGGAATATGGAATGAGTGGTCAAGGATAGTGTGGCAGTCATGCACTCTGGTGCCAATTTGCTTAAAAGAGTAGAGGTGGAGTCTGGCCTGTCAATCTGGAGATAGTCAATGAGAACTCTGTGTGGGCATGGCTTTCTCTGAGAATTCTGGGAAATCTCACAATATTTCCCCCGTGGAGGTAAGAGACTATAAGCTCAGTCGCTTGGAGACACTCTACTCGCAAGACTCAAGGCTCATTCTGTGTGAGCCATCCCGGAGGAGAAGCTGCATGGGCCTACCCTGATGGAACAAGACCTCTGAAGCCAGAAAAGTCACATAGAGAGACTCCTGCTAGTGCTGAGATGCTTCTACCACCTCTGGATACACAAAACTCTGCACTAACTGGCCAGTCATCGTCCTGGTGTCATTGCATGTGCCTTGTGAATCTGAAGAAGACATTATAGACTGGTATTGGACATATGGGATAATATCAGACTTGTGGGCTTAGACTGGACTGGGTTGGAATGTTTTCTCAATGTCCTATTCTTCTTGTATATAAACCTCTACCATATATACATATGTGTGTTTATGAATTTGTTTCTCTACTCTACCTGAACTAACACAGACAGTAGTTACAAAGACTAGTTACAACCACATGATCAGTTTCTGAAATGAGTACTGTATTTTCTTTTTTTGTTTTTGTTTTGTTTTGTTTCTCTGTTTTTTGGAGGGGCATCACTGCCTCTGGTGGTCATGGGAGCTACCCAGTGCTGCTCTTGATCAGTAGCCACCACTGGATTTGAACTGCCAAGCCCACGGCCCGCAGTCCCACACTCAACTACTTATACCGCCAGGGCTCAGCCAAGTACTGTATTTTCCATGAACATTTCTTCCTGGCTTCTTCATATATTGGGTATATATGCATATATTATATGCTAGTCCCAAACTTCTCTCCACAGGAGAAAGATGAAGCTGTTCCAGTAAAGATGGACAATCTCAGCAATCCTGTATAGACGTGCCATTTGTTGGAATCAACTTAATGGCAGTGGGCTTGTGTGTGTGTTTGCTTTCTTCCTTCTCATAAAATTTAAAGTGCAAGCAGGAGTAGTACATTTTCATTTGCAAGGATCTTAGTAGTGTGATGTAATTTGCAAGTATAACTTTGCAATTGTTCTTATTTGGAGATCATATATTGTTGATTCCCTGTGGTTTGTCAATTAGAAATGATACACATTTTAGCAGTAACTATACCCATTATGGGATCCAATAGGATCTGCCAATCACTTGTAAGGAGACTTTTCTTCAATGTGATATCCATCCAATTTATTTGCATGAGTTTTCTGGCAAAAGTAGCTAGCTCTGTGTCCTTCATAGGGCTTGGCATCTAATGTCTGGTTCTTAGGATATGCGCACCTTCACAACTGGTGAACTGGTGGCATTTCATGTGGCCTATTGATTTTGCAATTGCTAGTCCCTGAAGTTATGTTAGTGATAATAGGCCTCCCTCAGGAGGCTGCCACACAGAGTGGGATGTCTTTGGAGCATGTATCAGTGCTAAAAGAACTTTGTGAAACTTGCACCAGCAGGGCAGAGCGGCTAAGGGACTGTGTGTCTGAAAAGTAGAGGATAAGAGGGAGACATATTTTCTGGTATGACAGATAAAACCCCCCCAAAGAATTACATACAAAAAACTTTAAGTTTAACATTTTTTATCCTGATTTTTAATCTTTCAAAAACAAACAAACAAAAACCACCTCACTGCCTTTGAGACTCTACTGGAATAGAAAATCCAGTCTCTCTTCCTCTGAGCTGCAAGTGGGTTTTGAATGGCTGAACATGCAGATAACAGCGCGTTGTGTATACTAATAAACCTCACAGCCAAGAGTGTTGTCTATAACTTCTGTGTGGCCATTGAAGAAGCTGATGAAACCTGGTAGATTAATAGACTATTACCATGGGAGCAAGATTTATCAGAATTGGATGAACATCTATAGTGGGTAGAGACATATCTGACCTGTACCTCATGGGAATCATCTTTTGACAGATAATAGGTAGGGATATTTCTACCTTTTAAAAAGTCAGAGGATGTCACAAATGATCCCACAGCATTTCTGTACTCCGTATATGAAGGTGAGTAAAAGCTGTTGTTACAAAATTATAGAAACACTTAGTAAACAAAAAATAACAAAATGTGAAGCTACATCTCCTCTGTCTGGGTCTGTGTTTTCTGAAGGCAATGCTATTCATCCCTCTAGCCTTTCTCCTTTCAACTGCAAACCATGTGATCAGCAATATGAAATCACCGGCCTTTCCTTCGGAGATAGATAAACATTCTACTCTGGTAAAGATTTACAATCTTGGAAACCCACAGGATCAATTCCACCCAATCCTAGAGTCAGAACTCATGTAATAGCAGTGAGTTTGAACCTGTCCCTGAAGGATCTTGTGTTCTTTGTTTTATACTGTGCTAAAATAGTGGTTTGGATTACCGGTTAGACAGGAAACCTCACAGTTAGCAGTTTCAAAAGTGGTTTGGGGATTCTCAAGGACCTCAAATAATATTCTTTCAGCATTTCTCTGAGATTCACTAATAAGAAGTAGCCTGAAGGAACAAGATCAAATCTGTACAGTTGATAACATAAAGATTCCCAACATAAAGATTCTCATTGAAATATGATCAGATTGCCCAATGTGTATTAGGTTGGACAAAACCAGCACAGAATCACTTGAAAGTGGTGAAGAGCAAGGGTTGAAGAACGTAAGAGTCCTTTACATGAGTGTGAAAGATGGAGAATGAATAAGAAAATCAAAGAAGAACTAATGCATTTGCAATTATGATGTAGCTTAAGAATATTATAAGTGCCACAGACTGGCAGAAGAATGAATAGATTTGTCTTAAAAGAAGTTCAGCCAGAAAGTATTCTGTGAAACAAGGGTAGTGGGACTGCATCGCAGGTCTGTTGGCCATGTTCTCAGGAAAGATCAGCCTCTGGAAAAGGACATTGTGTTTGCTGAAGAAGATTGGCAAAAAGGAGATGGATTGAGACCTGGTTGCAATAATGGGTTCAAACTTACCAACAATTGTGAGATGGCATAGGCCCATCAGGAAGTATTTTGTTGTACATAGAATTACGTAGTTTTGGCTGTACATAGAATTGCTAGAGTTCGAACTGATTCAAGGGGAAGTAACAACAACAACAAAAACATATTGAATATTCCATATCAGGTATCTCCTGGTGGAGAAACTTGGAAGCATTTTAATTTTCGTAATGATAGGGGTGTACTACTGGTATTTAATGTGTGGAGAACTACACATTATTGTTATTATTGTACACATGTTTGCTATGTTGCACAACACACTTGGTTGCTCCCAAACAACAAATAGATTTTATCTAATATTCATGTGAGCTAAAAACATGCAAAACATATTATAAGTGTATAAGCATAGAATTACCCATTTTTCATGTTCCTTCTTTTCATGAGGGTGGGGATGGTACATTGGAATTCTTTCTACCAAGTCAGACCGTTAATCAAGTTTTCTGTTTAGAGTTTCTGAAAAGATTTTATAAGAGAGTGCAACATAAAAGGCTTGATTTGTGGCAGACAGGTGACTGATTTTGCCACCAGAGCAATGCACCTGTTCACACAGCCATCTCAGTGCACCAGTTTGAGGCAAAAGACTCTTCACCCAAGCACCTTACTCGTCTGACTTCATTCCGTGCAGCTTCTTTTTGTTTTCATGAACAAAGAGATACATAAAAGGACAGCAATTTCATAACATAGCAGAGATGAAGAAAAGTTGTGGGAGGTGCTGTCAGCCATCCAAACAGATGAATTTGAAAAAATGTTTCCAAGAATGGAATCACAGATTTGACAAGTGTGTACATTATAATGAAGAATTTTTGAAGGTGATAGGTTGTTTTGTAAAAAAGAAAGAAAGAAAGAAATACAGAGCTTTGAAAAAATTCCATTTTGGAGTTACTTCTTGGATATAATATATACTATATTATACATATAGGGCTTTTGGGCACTTTAAAGCTCTTAATCAAGCCATATATTCATCATGTCAACCACATTTGTACATATGTTGTCATTATTCTTTTCACAATATTTTCTCTCTACTTTAGAATTTAGCATCAGCTTCTCTTTTTCCCCCTCTCTCCTACTCTCCTACCCTCATGAACCCATGATAAATTATACATTGTTATTATTTTCATATGTTACACTCTCCACTGTCTCCCTCCACCCATGTTTCTGTTCTTTGTCCACCTAGTGGTAGTGGTGGTGGGAGGTTTTTATATATCCATCAGTGTAATCAGTTTCCCCTCTCTCCCCCCACCTTCTCTCTACCTTCATGATATCACTATTTTCATTATTGGTCCTGAGGGATTTATCTGTCCTGGATTCTGTGTGTCGAGAGCTCTTATTTAGACCAGTATATTGCTCTGGTGTAGCCTGATATGGAGGGTATAACTGGTATCATGATATTGGGGTGGGGTGGAGAATTAAAGAACTAGAGGAATGGGCTGAGCCCTGGTGGCATAGTGGTTGAGTGCCAGCAGTGGCTCTCCAGGAGAAAGGCTGGGTAGCTCCCACTCCCACCAGAGGGCAGTGATGCCCGCTCCCCCCAAAAAAAATAACTAGAGGAATGTTGTGTGCTTCATCAGTGCAACCGTGCTGGTTCATTCCTTCCTTTTGACCCTTCTGTGAGGGGATTTCCAATTGTCTACAGATTGGCTTTGAGTCTCTGAAACACAAAACCTTTTTATATCCTTTAATAATAAGTATAATCTATATTGATGCTATATGTACTTGATTCATTTGTATTTTATCAAGAATCATGCACTATTTCAGAAAATCACATCATGGATGGAAGCAGCCCTGTTCATAGTTGAATAGCAATAGAGCATATCTACACGTATAATTGTGATTCAATAAGACTTCATGAACAGATGCAAACATCAGTTTATTTTTTCAGATTACTATCTTTCTTTTTAATCTCTTTTACCATTTAATTTCACAATATAATTAGGCTCTGACATAATATACATATAGTTTCTACTATCCTTGGATTTTATTTCAGTTTAGCCAGGGTTGCATCATAAAATTATTGATAGAAATAGGGTTCTGATGGAGCTTGTGTTGGGCAGGGTTCTCTGAGAGAAATAAAGTCAGGACACTAGTAAATCTCTTTATATATTTATATAGAAAGAAGGGTATATAAGATAAGAAAGAAACAGTTAACTATCTATAAAGAAGTACAGATTGCTCGGTGCAACTCACTTGCATGAGACAGTTAGTAGACTAGCAGTCCTTCAAGTCTTGAGGGCTGCTGAGTAGTCCTCTGTAGAGCAATTCAGGCTACCTCGTCACAGGCAGCAAACAGCAGAGCAGGTCACCAACAATCAGCCAGATAACAGAGTCCAACAGTGCCCAGCTCAAGAGATGCATATCCCAGGAGCATGGCGAAGTAGGGCTTGAAGGAACCTCAACTCATAGCTCCACCATCCATGATTAGGTGTCCCACAGGTAGTGTTGCTTGGAGGTCGAGGCACAGGATGAACAAGGCAGCTGTCTGGTCCAAAGATCCGAAAGCAAGAGAGAGGGTGGGACTCGCTGAGCCCTTCCTATCTCTGCCCTTCAATTCATCCTGTATGTTCACTGGCCATGCCGTCACAACAGACCCACTAATCTTCTGTGGCCATGTTGGCATAACAAACCTACCCATCACAGAGCTGTAGATCAGGGTCCTATGATAGTTTTATTCACAGGGTGGTCCAGAATTACCATCAAATATCTTCTACAAATGTAGATTTTGAGGACTCAGATAGAACAGTTGAATCATTATGTCTTGGGAGTGAGTGGTGCTTGCTGATGTGTGGTTTAACCAGCCTTCCAAATGATTCTTATGCATGTTCAAATTTGTCTCCAAGTATTACAAAGATGAAAAACGTATTATCTTCAAATTTCATGTAGTCTAACAGGAAGTACAAAGATATTTTTTTAAATGACTAACAAGAGTAAGAAAATCATAGGAATCATGGTGGCCAAAAGGCTAAACAGAATTTGGGGATGATCTAATATGAAAGCTTGATACACTGATCATCACACATCAAGAGCAAAAGGATGGGTTATGAGATGAATTTAAAGGACATAACTCTGATTAAAATGAAAAGGACTCAGGTTGTTCAAACTTAGGCTTCAAAATGTACTCAACAGAGTGCTTAAGCTCTTCCAAAGCATGCCAATCTCCATTTTTTATGTCTTTCTGGGAGCTGAAAGGAGTGTGAGCAAGAATGAGAGGGAAGAAGAGAGGGAGATAGAGAAAGAAAAACAGAATGAGAGTGGCATCTAATTGAGTTTTTATCTCAGGGTGCAACTGCCTATGGCTCTGTCAAACTCTCTACCTCACTTTCGTTGGATACACGTCATGTGAACATCCCCACATCCTTTGGTCCTGAGAACAACTCACTAATCCCCACCTGGACCTGGTTGTACTTAAGCCACCCCCCCCACCCACCGAACCCCCCAGAGAACAACACATGTTTATAATGCAGATTCTCCGGCCAAAAATCTGAAGATGAAATTAACTCTCAATAGCCAGCTCACTTAGTCTTGCACAATAGAGTTCCTCTTTTTTTCTTTGTTGGGACTGGAAAATGTCGTCCTTTTAGGATTAAAAAATGGTACAATAGGAGGAATGTGGGGAGGGCAGAGAACACAATGAAAGTTGATAGGTTTAGTAGATAATAAAAGTCCTCTGAAGGATTAACTCTGGGGGTTTATGTGAGAATTTAAGATTTCTTTGCATTAACAGTAACAGGATGCATAAGATTAAGAAACTTAAGAATCATAGAAGGCCTATTAAAATATTAGGCACAATAGACATTTGGGGATGCCTTAATTTGAAAGCTTGATACACTGATGATCATTACACATCTAGAGCAAAAAAAATGGCTTTTAATGCATCAAATTTGGAGACAAATTTTATGTGTATCAGAATGTGTTATTTTGCCTACAGCAAGAACAAATTAAGAATCCTCGGATTTATTATTCCATGGAAATATGACTAGCCATAAATTATACTTAGTCCATTTCAATCACAATTGATTGAAAACTTTCTAACTCAATTTTTAATTCAGACCCTTGAATTTCTAAATCAAACAATGGGCAGACTTTGCTTTACAGTGCACTGTTTCGTGCTTTAGACTCCAGTCATTGAGTGACCAATAGCACTAGTCCCTATATTCCTTATTATCTGGTTTCAATCTTGAACTCTCTCTAAGGTTTTGTACTCAACTATCAGAGATGATTCTTAGACCTATATAACCCAATGCATCAGCAAGAGCTCCTCACCGCCTGGAGAATGTTTATAGATTCAGCATCTTTGGTTGTTTCCATATATTCTGACACAGAATTTGCATTGAAAAGTCATAATTCACATAAAAGTTAAAATCAACCTCCAAGATTCAATAGTTCTAGAGGAGACTACATCTGACTTCTGAAGCTTCAGTAGAGAAAAAAGGAATCTGATTCCAGCCCAGCACAAGGTCAATTGCAGTGTTAGAGGTCAGGCATGTCTCCACCCTCCTTCTTTTATTTTTTTACCCTATCTTGACACGAATGACACTCTACTTTTCTGCTGAGCTCAATAATCCATTGCATTAGTCACTCAAAATTCACAGAGAATTCTTACAACTAGGAGGATTGTTATATGGTAGTTAACAGGTTACCACAGGCAAGAGAAACTGTTAAAGAGATAGTCTTTGGTCCTCAGCAACATCTTTCAGTCAATGTGTTAGACAGGTTTCTCTAGAGAAACAAAACCAGAACACTAATAATTCTCTTTATATATTTATACAGATATATGGCTATGTAGCTAATCTATAAAGCAGTACAAATGGTTCCGTGACACTCACTTGCATGAGACAGCTAGTAGACTGTCAGTCTTTGGAGTCTTGGGGGGGCCAACAAGTAGTCCTCTGTAGAGCAATTCAGGCTTTCCGGCCACAAGTAGCAAATGGCAAGGCAGGTCACCAACAGTCAGCCAGATATAGAGCCTAACAGTCCCCAGCTCAAGATATGTACATTCCAGGAGCCTAGTGCAGAGGGCTTGAAGGAACCTCAATTCATAGCAACACAGTCCACAGATTAGGTGTCCCATAGGTAGTGTAGCTTGGAGATCAAGGCACAGGACAAAAAAGGCAGCTGGATGGTTGGAAGAAAAAGAGAGCAAGGATGGGGATCACCAAACCATTTATATTTCCACCCTTCAATTGATCTTACATGTGTTTATCGGCCATGTTGTCACAACAGGCCTACCTATCTTCTTTGGCCATATTGGTCCAACAAGCCTACCTATCACAGCCAACAAACAAATTTCTTTCTGGTACTCACCCTCTCAGCCACATGGTCCCTGGGCTTCTGCTGTGGTCTGTGAAGTTTCTTCACTGTTCTGTCTCACAGTCTCCTGGTTTCTTATCGTTTTGCTTTGACGCTTCTTGTCTGTTCCTGGCATGGCCTCTTCTACTTCTGGAAGGGTCTCACATGAACAAGCTCTGTTGGGCTCTCCATTCTTGATGGTCCTGGAGATTCTCTCTTTCTGCTTCTGCAATACCTCATTCTTATAGCCACCCAAACAAACTAGACAAAGTCACTCTTGTGGAATGCATTCTGTCCCTATGAGTCTTACAGGCTACCAGAGGAATGGCAAGACTGATAATTCCCCCAGTTAAAGTACTCTGAACTTTATTTGGTTGACTTTATTCAATGATTTGGTGGGAGTTATAAGAAATGGATAGAACGTCATATTAAGAAATTCCACATCATTACAATTCTATTGCACATTTCTAAATTAAAATAATTAAATAATAATAATTATAATAGCAAACAGCACAATCCTTATTCTGAAGTGGTTTCATTACTTTGGGCAGCATATGATATTCAGAATTTGCATAATCATGTAGAGTAAACTAAGTAAAATAAAGACAAATTGTAGGGAGGAAATCTGCCTTCCTGCTTTTATTTCTAATCATTTCTGGACTTAATCTGTTGAACACAAGTACACATGGATAATTCTATTACTATTGAGTGGTGGCAAAAGCAAACTCAATTGCTACCTGAAAGTTGAGTCCACCCACTTGCCTCAGGAGAAAGGCCTGGCAATTTCCTAGTCTGATACACATGGTGTCACCATAAATTGGAAATAACACATCACAGTTGACTTTAGGAGAAAGGTCACCACCTGGTGTTATTTTCAGGAATTGCCAGTAAAGGCCTTCAAAACAGAGAGTATGTTATTTTCTTGGATTTACAATACTTACATATAGGTCTCCATTTCTGGTGTAAACAAATAGCTTCACATATGTATAGTCTATTTAAAAAAGTAGTATTATACCATTTGTATAAATCATAAACATACTTTCACTCTATGTTTATATACGAGATTTGAACCTTAAGTAAATTGAAGATGTGACTAATATGCTTCCTGAAGTTGTTGCTGTTGAGAATAAATTCACAATAATTATCTACTGAAAAAAGACACTTCTATACTTATAATAAAATCAGTGATTTAAAATGTAATAAAATTTCATAGCTAACTTCTCTCCAACTAAGGCCCAAGTCTTTCTTCCAGAAGCAACAAAGCCCCCATGAAAGAAGCACACCAGCCCATGTGATCATGTGTTGTCGATGGGATCATGTATCAGGCATCTAAGACTCAGAATAAAACTATACGCAATGTGAATGAGGGGGGGCATGCAATGGAGACCCAATGCCCATCTGTAGACAATTGGATATTCCTCACAGAGGGGTCACAGGGAAAAGATGAGCCAGTCAGGGTACAGCATAGTACCGATGAAACACACCACTTCCTCTAGCTCTTTGGTGCTTCCTTCACCCCACTATCATGACCTGAATAAAACCTTACAAATCAGATTAGACCAGAGTATACACACTCCTACAGATAAGACTCAACAGCATAGGAATCCAATATAGATAACCTCTCCAGGGCAATAAGGAGAGTAGTGATACCAGAAGAATTAGGAGAGGGTGGGATAGAAAGGGGGTCAAGCATAAGGATTGTTGTTGTAAATGAATGGAGACTCTGAGGAATGAGAAGTACATGGGATGAGAAGACAGAGGACTGTCGCTCACTATGGCTGCAGCAAAGAACTCAGCTGTGTCCTTTCTTTTATTAATACTAAAATGTGGGAACACATTGCTGGTTGCATTTACTCAAAATTTTTTAAATTTGATAAGTAACATTCTTGGGACAACATTATCTAAAAAAACAGGTACAGTAAAAATGTAATCTACAAAACAAAGAATGGAGACCAAAACAACCTCCGGGCTAAATATTCTTTATCAAAGATGTGTCCTTGATTGTCAATATACACCTGCGGACAGATGATCATATTGACCTTGAATGTATATCCTTGAAGTTTTAACTTGTATCCAAGTTCTAGCTACAAGGATCAACTAAGAACTCCTTCCCAGGGGGATAAGTAATGGAAAAGTGGGCTAGGGATGATTGAGGATGATGCAAGATATGGAAAAACGATTCTATAACTTATCAAGGGTTCATGAGGGATGGAGGAAGGGCAGGGGAAGGAGGGGGAGGAAATGGGGAGCTGATATTAGGTGGGAAAAGATGCCTCAAAAATGATTGTGGAATATGTGCCAATGTGCTTGACACATTGGAGAAATGTATGGATTGTGGTAAGAGATGTAAGAGCATCCAATAAAAGTATTTTTTTAAGAACTGTGGCGGGGCTGCACTCCATCACAGAAGCTGCCTGCTCACAGAGTTGATTATATTATGCTAAATTCCTTCATAGAGTTGATCATGTCATGGAAGATGACTGACAAACTACTGAGAACCTTGGTTCTGTCAAGTTGACAGAAACTAAGCTACCCTCGATAATTTATAAATTATTATTATTTTGTCATGTCATACACTGTCTGATGTCTCCCTTCACACACTTCCATGATGTGCATATCCCAGAGAGGAGGTTATATGTAGATCAATGTAATAGACTCCCCCTTTCTACCCCACCTTCCCTCCACCCTCCAGGTATCGCTACTCTGATCACTGAACCTGAAGGGATAATCTGTCCCGGATTCCCCATATTTCCGGTTCCTATCTGTACCAGTGTACATCTCTGACTTCACTGGATTTGTAAAGTAGAATTTAGATGGTGATGGTGGTGGGGAGGAAGCATTTAAGAACTAGAGGAAATTTGCATATTTCCTTGTGGCTACACTGTACCCTGACTGGTGTGTCTCCTCCCCACGACCCTTCTGTAAGGGGATGTTTGGGTCTCCAAAATGTAATCCCCCTTCTTTATCAAAATAATAACAATAGTTTATAAATCATCAAGGTTTCATGAGGGAGGGAGAGGAAATATGAGGAGCTGATACCAAGAGCTTAACTAGATGGAAAATGTTTTGAGAATGATGAAAGCAACAAATGTACAAATGTGCTTTGCAAACGATGGATTGTGATAAGATTTGTAGGAGTCCCCAATAAAATGATTAAAAAGAAAAGAAAACCTAACTCCCACAAATATCTTTAAGACTCTCCCTCTTTTGTAATGATCCTCTGCTCTAACTAGCATGATTGATGTTCTTCTGCAGGGACTAGGCCTCTTATCACGTGTTCAAGGTATATGAAATGAAGTATCACTATCCTCATGTCTAAGGAGTATTCTTCATGTATTTTTTTTCCTGAAAATTTTGTTTGTTCTGGCAGCGCATGGTAATTTCAGTGTTCCTTAATAACACCATAATTCAAATTTATAAAAAGTTTTCTGGTTTTCTTTATTCACTGTGCAGCTTTTACATGCCTATGTGTTCATTGAGAGTTTCATGTCTTGGGACAGGAACACTTGCGTTCTCAAATGACATCTTTATTAGTTAACATTTACAAAGGGTTTTGCAAGGATTTTCTCAATGAAATATATCATTTGATTTCACTGTTGCTTCTTTGAACATTGCTGGTGGGTCCTTGACAACTTCTTTCTTTTATCCATTGATCATGATATTCCCTGTTGGGTCAGTTATGCAGAGTTTGATATATATTTGCATTGAGTTGCAATCCAAACTGAAGACTGCAGTCTATGACTTTCATGAACAGTGCTTGCATCCGTCCTCACTTTCAGTTAATCTGATTAGATGACTACCTCTTGTTCTTATACAGTTCCTTTAGGAGCACGATGAAGCATTCTAGAATTCCCATTTGTGGCAATCATGCACCCTGGTGTCAATGTCATGATTGAGCGCATAGGGGTGGAGTCTAGCCTGTCAATGTGGAAATAGTTACTGAGACCTCTGTGTGGGCATGGCTTTCTCCTGAGAATTCTGGAGCATCTGGATATATTTCCCCCTTGAAGGTGAGAGACTTTTGGCTCAGTCCCTTGGAGACACTTTACTGACAAGAGACAAGAAGGGCTCCCTATGAGACATCCCGGAGGAGAAACCACATGGGCTTACCCTGATGAAACCAGACCTCTGAAGCCAGAAAATCCACATAGAAACTCCTGCCAATGCTAAGATGCTTGAGAAGCCACAGAAAGATCCATGCCAATGCTGAGATTCTTCTACCAGCTCTGGATACACAAGACACTGCACCCACTGGCTGGTGATGGTCCTGACATCATTACATGTGCCTTGTGATCTGAAGAAGACATTTTAAACTGGTATTGGACATGTGGACTGATATCAGACTTGTGGGCTTGGACTGGACTGGATTGGGATGCTTTCTCAATGTTCCCTTCCTTTTGTATATAAACCTCTTCCTTATATACATATGCATGCTTATGAATTTGTTTCTCTAGTCTACTTGAACGAATACACCATTCTTTTTTATTAAATGATTTTGCTGGGCTCATAAAACTCCTATCACAATCCATACATTCATCCATTGTATCAAGCATATTTGCATATTTGTTGCCAACATCATTCTCGACACATTTTCTTTCTATTTGAGTCCTTGATATCAGCTCCTCATTATTTCCCCTCCTTCCCCACTGCCCCTCCTTCAAGAACCCTTGATGATTTATAAATAATTATTACTTTTTGGAATTCCATTATTTTAAAGATATTCACAGTTGATTGTGGGTCACAGATTCAAATGCCTATATTGACACAGTCCATAAAACACAAACAAATATCTTTTGAAGTGTTGTGTACTACCTAGGGCCAGAGTGCTCTGATGTATGAATGTGTTGAACCAACTGTCTGTTTTCAGAGAAATATCAATAGCAATATATTTTTGTTGGTCCTATGGCCAAAGGGAAATTTCAGGGTTAGAAAAATGCCTAGATTATTGTAACAGTTAACAAACATCTGGAAGACAATGGGCCCTTTGGGAAGAAAAAAAATAAATTAAACATAACCAAAAGCAATGCAGTCTACAGAAACAACACTGTACATGAGTAGGACTGAAAAGTCATATGGAAATCTGGAGTCAAGGCCAGATATGGCTCTGATGGAAAGAATATGGGAAGTTTAAATGCACCCAAAACTGAGCAGATATTAGGAAGATGCTTTAATGATAAGGAGAGCCATTACAGTTTCTGTTGCAGCTACTATATCTGATCATTGGCTTGTATTTAACAGCCTGCTCACAGTCCTTTAGAAAACCCCAAGAACTACTTTGCTGAACAAGGACCAAATCACTAAGGCTGCATTTCAACAGGAGCAAATATCGGAAACTACTTTATGCTATCACATAGGCTCTCATCATGATACAATAATGAATATACTCATTTAAATGAATCCCTTGCCCCTAACAATAGGAACTAAGAATTTTATAATGCATCTATCTGATCATTGGTCTGTCAAGCTCAGCAATTTTTTTTTACCTAGAATGATCTCTTTTCCTCCATTTTACTATGGTAAAGAGGCACTTTTGGAAAAATGTCTATCATTGCTCTATTTTCTGTTAGTTGAAGAGCTTCTTAGAGATTCTCTTTTAGCATCTCTATTTTTTTCTGTTTAAATTTATAAAACTGAACACTGCATAGCTAAGATAACAACAATATTTCAGTGTAGGGATTATTATTTCTAGGAAGAAAATCCAAGTTTGAATCCTGGCCAAGAAACTTTCTACAAAGCTATCACATCTCAGTGTTCTGTACCAGGGTGGCATGTTCCTTGCTATGATTCTAAAGACTATGCCACTGGTATTTCAAATGCCAGCAGGGTCAACCAAAGTGTATAGGTTTCAACAGAACTTCCAGAACAGGAATAGACTAAAATGAAGGAATAGTCTGTCCACTTGAGAGGAATTAACTACTGAAAACCACAGAACAAACACTGTCAATTATTGAAAACCTAATGGATAGATAGAGAACATTGTCAGACATAGTTTCAGAAAATGAGCCACTCAGATTGGAAGACACTTAAAATATGACTGAGGAAGAGCTGCATTCTCAAAATAGAATGAACTATAATGATGTAGGTGAAGTAAGTACAGTAAGAGTAAAGTCTTTGAGATCTTCATTTGCTGGTGGGGTATGACTCAAAATTAACAATTGGAACTTGAGAAAGGGTGGGACATTCATTTGGGACAATTGAAAGTCCTTCAAAGTGAAATGGAACACAGAAAGATTGATATATTAGGCATTTGTGAGCTGTAATTAACTAATGGCATTGGACATTTTGAATCAGATAATCATATGGTTTACTGTGCTAGGAAAGCTTTAAGGGGGATCACATTGTATTCATCATCAAAAAGACATTTTAAGATCTATTTTGAAGTATATTGATATCTGTGATAGGATAATATCTAACTGCATCCAAAGAAATCCAATCAGTATAAGGATTATTCAAATTTCTGTACCAACAAGTAAATGAGAAAGTAAATGAAGATTTCTACCAATGTCTTCAGTCTAAAATTGACCAAACGTGCAATAATGACACATTGATAATTATTGGCAATTGGGCTGCAAAAGTTGGAAATATATAAAAATGAATAGTAATTGAAAAAATAGTCTTAGTGATAGGAACAAGACTGGAGATCTAATGATTAATAAAATATTGCAAATCCAAAGACTTCATCACTCAAATGCCTTTTTTCATTAGCACATGTGAAGTTCTCCAGATGGAATACATAGGAGTCCAATTGACTACTTCTGTGGTAAGAGACAATAGAGAAGCACAATATAAGCAGCTAAAGCCAGTCCAAGCTGACTGTGGGGAAAAAAAAAACATCAATTGATCATATGAAAGTTTGGGCTGAAGCTGAAGAAAATTAAAAGTCCACATTAGGCAAAAAATATCCTCAAGTCTATCATACCTGAAGTTCAAGAACATTTGATGCATGAACACTGACAAAAAAACGCATAACTGTGGAGGGACATCAAGAACATAATAAATGAAGATAGCAAAAGGTCTTTAAAAAGACAAAAAAGAGAAAAAGATCAACGTGGATGTCAGAACTGATCCAGAAACTTTCTCTTGACTATAGGGGTAGTTAAGTATGTTAGGGTTCTCACGAGACATAAGACCAGAACACTAATAATTATATGTCAATATATTTATATCGATAGATAGATGAAATAAGCGATAAACAGTTAATTAATCTCTAAAGAAGGACGAGTGGTTCAGTGCAACTCATTTCTATGGAACAGCTAATGTGCTGGCAATTCTTCAAGTCTTGAGGGCTGCCAGGTTGTCCTCGGTAGAACAGTTCAGTCTATCCAGCTACAGGCAGCAAACAGCAAGGCAGGTCACCAACAGTCAGCCAGATGACAGGGTCTGACAGTCCCCACTTTAAGAGACGTATATTCCGGTAGCGTGGCCCAGCAGGTTTGAAGGAACCTCAATTTACAATGACACGTTCACGGAGTAGGTGTCGCACTGGTTGTGTGGCTTGCAAATGGAGGCACAGAAGAAGCGAGAGAGCTCATACTGGCCTGATGATCCAAGAGAAAGAGAAGACGAGGCTCACAGAGTCATTCATCTTTCTGCCTTTCAATTACTATCACATGTGTTCACTGGCCATGTTAGCACAACCAACCTACTTACCATAGCAAGAAAAATGGAAGAAATGATGCGTTCACAGAGTAGAAAATTCCCAAGGATAGTGCAAGAAGATAACATAGTATATTATAACGGATGTGCAAAGACTCAGGATTTGCAAAACAAAAAGGAAAAGCACACTTAGCATATTCCAAACAGAAAGAACTAAACATTCAAGCCTGGAGTTGAAGTATTGAAAGCTTCTATTGGCAATGTAGTGAATGGTTCAGAAAACATCAAAAGAATATGGAAAGAATACAAGCAGTCATTGGCCCAAAAGGAAAAGATGACATTCCCCATTTAAGGAAGTGACAACTGAGGAAGAACCAATTGTGTTGAAGGAAGAAGTACAAGCTGTACTGAGAGAAATAGTGAAAATAGGCTTCCGGAACTGTTGGAATACCAATTGAAATATTTCAACAAGCTGATGAATCACTGGGAACATTCACTTATCTGTGCTAGGAAATTTGGAAGGCAGCTACTTGTTCAACTGATGGAAAGAAATCCACATCTATGCCTTTAAAAAAGAAAGGTGACCCAACAGAATGCTCCCATCATAAAACAAAATCATTACTATAACACAGAAGTAAATTTAAATGATGAAGAACATCTAACAATCATTGTAGCAGTACACTGACGTACAGCTGCCAGATTCCAAAGAGATCATGGAACAAGAGTTATCATCATTTATCTCAGATGGATTTTGAATGAAATCAGGGAATACTAGAAAGATATTTACTCATGTTTTATTGACTATGCCACGGCATTTGATTGTGTGGATCATAACAATCTCTGGATAGCCTTGAAAAGAAGGGTCATTTCAAAGCACTCCGTGTGCACATGTGGAGCTTGTACAGGGTTGTGAGAACAGGACCAAGAGATACTCTGTGATTAAGATCAGGCAAGATGTGTGTCATGGTTGCATCCTCTAAACATATATATTCAATCTATATGCTGAGCCAATAATCAGAGAGGCTAGATTGTAAGAATAACTCAGCCTTAGGATTGGAAGAAGACTTCTTAGCAACCTGTTATATGCAGATGATAAAACCTTGCTTGCTGAAAACGAGGATTTGAAGCATTTGTTGATGAAGATCAAGGATTGTAGCTTCCACTATGGATTACAATCTAAGGTAATGAAAACTGATATCCTCACAACTACACAAATAGTAATCAAAATAAATGGAGAAGATATTAAAATTGTCAAGGCTTTCATCTTGCTTGTATTCACCATCAATGCTCATAAAGGCAGCAGTTCAGAGATCAGATGATGCATTGCATTGGGTCAATCTGCTACACAAGACCTCTTAAAATGTTCAGCAGCAAGAATGTTACTTTGAGGACTGAGTCGAGGCTGATCCAAGCCACAGTGTTTTCAGTCACTTCATATTCATGAGAAAGCTGGGCCCTGACTAAGGAATATCAAAGACCAATCGGTGTATTTAAATTATGGTGCCCACAAAGAAGAATATTGAAAATATCATGAGCTGCCAAAAGGACAAACAGTTACAGCCAGTGTTTGCTCATTAGAGACAAGGATGGGGAGAATTTTGTCTCACATAATTTGGACATATTGTCAGGAGCCACCAGTCCTTTGAGAAGGACATTGAGCTTGGTAAATTAAAGGGTTACTGAAAAAGAGAAAGATCCTCAAGAGACGGATTGACACAGGAGCTGCAACAATTTTCTCAAACATAGGAACATTTGTGAGAATGGTGCAGAACTCTGGAATGCTTAATTCTGTTGTATATAGGCTGGCTATGAGTTGAAATGTACTTGACAGGGCCGAAATATAACCACCTGTTTTTCAGTGAAAGCTTGCTGTTGCTAAGATTCTGCACTGGCTTAAGCAGAGTTTCAGGAGTGTGCTACCCTACATTTTATAGATAATTGAAATCAATGACATGTATATAAGTAAAAGAAAGGAATTTATATCAAGAAAATATTTGATATCAAGAGGAACTACCACAGCAGCAGCAGAGGCAAACCCAGAGCAAACCAAGTGAGTGGATCAAATGCTAGCTGGAGGCCCTTCTTAACTCACACAGCTGCTGGAATGAAGAGTCAGAAAACAGACAAAACTACTTATGGGCTGATGTGGTGACAGAATCAAGATGACACAAGGTTCACATGCAGTCTGCCAAGCCATTGACAGGTCCCAGTGCTATCGTTGCTGTGATGGGTAGGTTTGTTATGCCAACATGGCCACAGAAGATTGGTGGGTCTGTTGTGAGGGCACGGCCAATAAACACATAGGATGAATTGAAGGGCAGAGATAGGAAGGGCTCGGTGAGTCCCACTCTCCCTCTTGCTTCCGGATCTTCGGACCAGAAAGCTGCCTTGTTCATCCTGTGCCTCGACCTCCAAGCAACACTACCTGTGGGACACCTAATCGTGGACTGTGTGGCTGTGAGTTGAGGATCCTTCAAGCCCTACTTCGCCACGCTCCTGAGATATACATCTCTTGAGCTGGGGACTGTTGGACTCTGTCATCTGGCTGATTGTTGGTGACCTGCTCTGCTGTTTGCTGCCTATAACCAGATAGGCTGGATTGCTCTATAGAGGACTACTCAGCGGCCCTCAAGACTTGAAGGACTGTCAGTCTTCTAGTTTCCTCATGCAAGTGAGTTGCACCGAGCAATCTATATTGCTTTATAGAGAGTAACTGTGTCTTCCTTATCTTATATACCTTTCTTTATATATAAAAATATAAAAAGAATTACTAGTGTCCTGATTTTTATTTCTCTAAGAGAACCCTGCCTGACACAAGTGGTACCAGGAGTGCTTCTAAAGAAATAAAATCATAAATATGGGTCTCTTTGATTGGTTCTCCATTCTGATTAGTCTTAAGAGCACTGGTGATGCTAATTCTACACCTAAAGCCATGGGTAATTTTGCCAATCCTACTAGTCCATGGTGTGAAATAGCAAAGCTAATAACTAAAGTAGGAGCACCGATGGATGGGGTGCTGGTTACAGAAGAGGCTCTGGGAGAACATATGTCTGATATATTCCAGCAGTTTTGTCAAGATGCAAGTATAAGGAAGCTGGTTGGCTGGTCCTCCTTACAATGGACTATGTGATTAAGGAGAGGGATTGCTTCAGAGCCTCAGAAGCACGCCTTAAGTGCCGACTCACGGACTTGAAGGCATCAGCCTGTGCTACAAAGGAAAGCCTTCTTGCCTGTAGTAAAAGAGCCAATATTGCTGAGAATCAGGTCCAAAGTCTCATTATTCGAGTGGCTGGATTACAACGTCAGCTGAATGGCAGATCTAGAGCAGTGTCAGAAGTCAAAGTGAGGGCTTAGATAGGAAAAAATTGGGACCCTGAAACATGGGATGGGAATATATGGGCTGATGATCCAGAAGAGGAGGATATTATGCCACCATTAGAAACAAGTGAACCAGCCCTGTCAATAGATCTGCCCCGCCCAGCTCAAGATAGTAGTCTATTATCAACAAAGCAACCTACACCTGAGCAGATCAACCAACCTACTCCAAGGTAAAACGCCAGGTAGGGCTGCATCTCTACCATTGTCTGAGGGAAATGACTTACAAGATAGTGCTGAGAACACCCAAGAAACACCCTCACCATTGATAGTTTCTGCTAGACCTATAACTAAAATTAAGGCAAGGAAAGCTCCTAAGGGTGAGGTCGAGGTGATTACTCAAGAAGTACGCTATACTCACAAAGAACTGCTCAAGCTTTCAAATACGGATAAGCAAAAGCCTGGGGAGTATCCCTGGGAATGGTTACTGAGGGTGTGGGATACTGGTGCAAGAAATGTAATATTAGATCAGTCTGAGTTTCTGGATATGGGGCCCCTAAGCACAGACTCTTCTTTCAGTGTCTCAGCGAGAGAGGCTAAGAGGGGATTCAACTCCTTATTTGGCTGGTTCACTGAGGCATGGGCTGCCAGCTGGCCTAGATTAGACCAACTTGAGGTGCCTGACCGACCATGGTACACTGTGGAAGAAGGCATCCAAAAGCTGAGGAAAATTGGTATGGTGGAATGGATCTATCAGGATATTTCCATAGACCCCAAAAGGGGGTGTCCTGAGGACATATTCTTCACTACAACCATAAGGAATAGGTTTGTGAGGTGGGCCCCAGCATCTTTGAAGACTCCTATAATTGCTTTGTTGTGTGCACCAGGATTAACTGTGGGAACTGCCTTAAGTGAACTCTGACATTTGCCCACAATGGGGCTGATTGGACTCCATGATAACGGAGGGCAAGTGTCAGCAGTGAATCAACAGAGACAGGGTGGACTTGGTTATAATAGACAACAAGGCTTTCGTGGTAATCAAAGCAGCCTGTCTCATGTGGAATTATGGCATTGGCTACTTAGTCATGGTGTCCCTAGGAGTGAAATAGATGAGAAACCTACTAAATATTTACACGACCAATACAGGCAGAAGAATGTTAGATCAGGTGAACAGAGGGATAGGCAGTCACGATCACTCAACCAATTCCCAGACGTGAGCCAGTTTACAGATCTACAACCACTTGAATGAGGGGAAGGCCGGGTCCCTTGGAAGAAGGACCCTGCCACATCACCGAAGGTTTATGCTGTTAGTCTTTCTTCTAGCCTTCCCCAAAGGGACCTGCAGCCTTTCACAAGAGTGACTATTCATTGGGGAAAAGGAAATAATCAAAGTTTTCAGGGATTACTAGACACTGGCTCTGAATTGACACTAATTCCAGGGGACACAAAGTGTTTCGAAGGCCCGCCAGTCAGCGTGGGGGCTTATGGAGGCCAAGTTATTAATGAAGTTTTAGCTCAGGTATGCCTCACTGTGGGTCCGGTAGGTCCCCGAACCCATCCTGTGGTTATTTCCCCAGTTCCAGAATAAATCATTGGAATAGACATACTTAGTAACTGGCAGAACCCCCACATTGGATCCCTGAAATGTAGAATAAGGGTTATCATCATGGGAAAGGCCAAATGGAAACCCTTAAAATTGCCATTGCCTAGGAAAACAGTAAACCAAAAGCAATACCGCATTCCTGGAGAGATTGCAGAGATCAGTGCCACCATCAAATACTTGAAAGATGCAGGGGTGGTGATTCCTACCACATCTCCATTTAGCTCACCTATTTGGCCTGTAAAGAAGACAGATGGATCCTGGATAATGACAGTAGCTTATTGTAAGCTTAACCAGGTAGTGACTCCAATTGCAGCTGCAGTTCCAGATGTGGTCTCATTGCTTGAGCAAATTAATACTTCTCCTGGTACTTGGTATGCAGCTATTGATCTGGCCAATGCCTTCTTCTCAATACCAATTTCAAAGGATCTCCAAAAGCAGGTTGCCTTCAGCTGGCAGGGGCAACAGTACACTTTCACAACTCTCCCCCAGGGGTACATCAACTCTTCTGTGCCATAATTTAGTCCAAAGAGACCTCGATCGCCTGTCTATTCCACAAAATGTCACAATAGTCCATTATGTTTATGACATTATGCTGATTGGATCCACTGAGGAGCATGTCTAGGGGCCCAGTGGTGTGGAGGATGTCGAGATATTCCCACTAAAGTGAAGAATAAGTTATTGCATCTGGCTCCCCCAAGAACGACACAGGAGGCACAACTCCTAGTGGGCCTTTTTGGATTTTGGAGGCAACATATCCATCACTTGGGTGTTCTACTTCAACCTATTTATTAGGTGACATGAAAGGCTTCCAATTTTGAGTGGGGCCTGTAACAAGAAAAGGCTCTGCAACAGGTTCAGGTTGCCGTGCAAGCTGCTTTGTCACTGGAACCATATGATCCAGTTGACCCAATGGTGCTAGAAGTGTCAGTTGTTCATAAAGATGCAGTGTGGAGCCTTTGGCAGACCCCTATTGGTGAATCGCAGCGTAGACCTTTGGGATTTTGGAGTAAAGTCCTGCCATCTTCTGCAGACAACTTCTCCCCCTTTGAAAAACAGCTGTTGGCCTGTTACTGGGCTTTGGTAGAGACTGAACACCTCACCTTGGGCCACCAAATTCCATGAGGTAGAACTACCCATCATGAACTGGGTATTGTCTGACCCACAGAGCCAGAAAGTTGGACGTGCGCAGCAACACTCCATTATTAAATGGAAGTGGTACATATGAGATCGGGCCAAAGCAGTACCTGAAGGTACAAGTAAACTGCATGAAGAAGTGGCCCAAATGCCCACAGTCCCCACTCCAGTCACATTACCTTCTCTTTCCAAATCTGCACCTATGGCCTCCTGGGGAGTTCCTTATAATAATTTGACTAAAGAACAGAAAAGTCATGCTTGGTTCACGGATGGCTCTGCACAATATGCAGGTGCCACTCATAAGTGGACAGCAGCAGCGCTACAGCCCCTTTCTGGGATCTCCCTGAAAGATAGTGGTGAAGAAAAATCCTCCCAATGGGCAGAACTTCGAGCAGTGCACCTGGCCATTCAGTTCGCCTACAAAGAAAAGTGGCCAGATGTGAGACTGTATATTGATTCATGGGCTGTGGCTAAAGGTTTGGCTGGATGGTCAGGGACTTAGAAGGAACACAATTGGAAGACTGGTGACAAGGAGGTGTGGGGAAGAGATATGTAGATGGATCTCTCTGAATGGGCCAAAAAAATAAATGTAATTGTGTTTCATGTGAATACTCATCAAAGGTTTACCTCTGAAGAAGAGGGCTTTAACAATCAAGTAGATAAGATGGCACGCATTATGGAGACTGGTCCTCCTCTTTCCTCTGCCACTCCTGTTATTGTCTAATGGGCACATGAACAAAGTGGACATGGTGGCAGGGATGGAGGTCTTGCATGGGCACGGCAACATGGACTTCCACTCACCAAGGCTGACTTGGCCACAGCCACTGCTGAGTGCACTATTTGCCAGCAGCAGAAACCTACGTTAAGTCCAAGGTATGGAACCATTCCTCGGGGAGATCAACCGGCAACTTGGTGGCAAGTTGATTATATAGGACCACTCCCATCCTGGAGGGGCAGCACGTTGTTCTGACTGGAATAGACACATCTTCTGGATATGGATTTGCCTTCCCTGCATGCAATGCTTCTGCCCAAACCACCATTCGTGGACTTACGGAATGCCTCATCCACCAGCACGGCATCCCACATAGCATTGCTTCAGATCAAGGAACTCACTTTACAGCAAATTCAGTGTGGCATTGGGCCCATGCCCATGGAATCCACTGGTCATATCATGTTCCTCATCATCCTGAAGCAGCTGGCTTGATAGAATGATGGAATGGGCTCCTGAAGACACAACTGCGATGCAAACTACATGGCAACAACTTGCGAGGCTGGGGCAGTGTTGTCCAGGAAGCTGTATACACTTTAAACCAGTGGCCAATATATGGTGTTGTGTCTCCAATAGCCAGGATTCATGGGTCCAGGAACCAAGTGGTGGAAACTGGAGTGGCACCACTCACTATTACTCCTATTGACCCACTTGCAGCATTTTTGCTTCCTGTCCCAGCAACCCTGTGTTCTTCGGGACTGGAGGTCCTGTTCCTGAAGGAAGGAACTCTCCCACCACAGCACGAATTCCACTGAACTGGCACCTGAGAATGCCCCCTGGCCACTTTGGGCTTCTCATGCCTTTGGATCAACATATCAGGAAGGGTGTCACTGTACTGAGTGGTGTGATTGATCCAGATTATCAAGAAGAAATTGGACTGGTGTTACATAATGGGGGTAAAGAGGAATATGACTGGAATTCAGGAGATCCCATAGGCTGACTCTTAGTGCTACCATGTCCTGTGATAAAAGTTAATGGTAAATTATAGCAACCCCATCATGACAGGACATCTAATGACCTAGACCCCTCAAGAATGAAGGTCTGGGTCACCCCACCAGGCAAAAAACCACAACCAGCTGAAGTGATTGCTGAGGGCAAAGGTTATACAGAATGGATAGTAGAAGCAGGTAGTTTTACCTACCAATTACAACCACGTGATCAATTGCAGAAGCGAGGTATGTGATTGTTCATGTATTTTCTGTTTATGAGCTTATTGAATCTTTCTTTGCTCATGTATGATACATCAGCTACAATTGGACTCAGTGTCTTCTCATTTATATATATGATAGATGTTTGATGTTAAGTATAAGTTTGATTTCATTGATATCTGGGTAAAAAATTGTGTCCAGGTGCCATGCTGGCAAGGGGTGGATTGTGATGGGTAGGTTTGTTATGCCAACATGGCCACAGAAGATTGGTGGGCCTGTTGTGACGGCACAGCCAATGGACACCTGGGATGAATTGAAGGGCAGAGATAGGACGGGCTCGGCGAGTCCCGCCCTCTCTCTTGCTTCCAGATCTTCGGACCAGAGAGCTGCCTTGTTCATCCTGTGCCTCGACCTCCAAGCAACACTACCCGTGGGACACCTAATCGTGGACTGTGTGGCTGTGAGTTGAGGATCCTTCAAGCCCTACTTCGCCACACTCCTGGGATATACATCTCTTGAGCTGGGGATTGTTGGACTCTGTTATCTGGCTGACAGTTGGCGACCTGCTCTGCTGTTTGCTGCCTATAACCAGATAGCCTGGATTGCTCTACAGAGGACTACTCAGCGGCCCTCAAGACTTGAAGGACTGCCAGTCTTCTAGTTACCTCACACAAGTGAGTTGCACCAAGCAATCTATATTGCTTTATAGAGAGTTAACTGTATCTTTCTTATCTTATATACCTTTATTTATATATAAATATATAAAAAGAATTACTAATGTCCTGATTTTTATTTCTCTTAGAGAACCCTGCCTGACACAGTTGCCCTCATACCAAGAAGTCAGACACAAGATCCATGTCAGTAGGAAGAGGCTCGAAGAGAATCAGTTCCCTACTGTTCTCCATAAATGACAAATAGGTCACAACCCCAAGGAGATACTATTAGATTGTGACCTGATTGAAATGTTGGATTCCACTTATATCTTTTTACAAGTGGAGCCAAGTTGACACAAAATCTATCACATAGAGTAGGTGGATTTTAGTAAAAATACATAAATATAAACCACACAATGATAAATAATGAAAATGAAAATAGATAAGGACAAACTTGAGGATACTGCCATAAGGCATAAGCATACTACTAAACATAATGAAAAATACATACACTTATAAAAGACAAAATAAAAAAGTAAGACCTACTAAAATATGACATTAATGGACATGAAAAGACTTTATTAAAATAGTGGACAGAGGCTGAGTCCTGGTGGTGTAGTGGTTGTGCGCAGGACTGCAGCCCACTGTGGACGGAGGTTCAATTCCAGCAGTGGGGCTGGGCCTCCTACTCCCACTGCCAGATAGCAGTGATGCCCCCTAAAAATACATATATATTGGACAGAACACCCACAGATTGGGGAAAATATGCAGAAATAATACATATAAGAGGTAATCTCCAAAATCTGTAGAAAACTATCTTAGCAAGAAAAATACAAATAACTGAAAGAAAAAATGGGTTCAGCACATGAATAGACAATTTACCAAAGATGCCATCCAGGCAATCAACATTATCCATAAGAGAATGACAAACTAAAGCAGCAATGAGATACTACCTCTCACAATGACACATTTTGCAAAACTCAGCAAAACAGAATATAATAAACACTGAAGAGGATACAGAGAGATCAGAACACTTTTACATTGCTGGTGGGAGTGTATGTTGTATAACCATTACGGGAATCAATATGACACTTCCATAAACAAATGCAAATACAAATACATATGATCTAGCAATATTTCTACTGAGTATATACACTAAAGAAATAAAGAATACAACATGAACAGATATATGCACGCTGATGTTTATTACATCAATTTCCATAATAGTGAAAACATGGAAATGACCCTAACCTCCACTTATAAAGGAATGGAAAAAACAGCCCCAGTACACTCAAACTATGGAATATTACACAACAGTAAAAAACAGTATCCACTAACTTAAAAGCATGGACAAACGTAGAGAACATTATGCTTAGCAACTTAGATAACCTTACAAAAATAAGCATTTAGTAACATCACTATTAATAGTAAAGACGAGAAGAAGAGACAAAACAAGTACAGACAAAATGACTATGAGGAGACCTGAGGTGGTGGCAGGAACAGGGAGAGAGCAGATGTATATTTAGGAGGAAGAGAGGGAGGAAGGAAGGGTGGAAGGCTGGAGGACAGGGTGAAAAAGAACATCAAGGAAGGGTTTAGTGGAATATTGTTGATGATTTAATTTCTTGATATAGGATTTATAAATATATATATGTATACAGCATGTTTCTTTTAAGGCAAACAACCCCCCCCCCCCAATGCCATTGGATTCCTTATGCTTCAAGCCTAAAAAAAAAAAAGAAAAGAAAAAAGAAAGTAAAAGTAAAATCAAAATGATCTTGTAGCCTTCAGGGCAAAACAAGTTAATTTTAAACAAACAAAAAACCAACTAAATAAAAAAAAATGACCTGGCAATCTACTCACAAAAATAAGCAAGTCAGCCATAAAACCCTATGAACCACAGTGGTCTGATCCATAATTGACCATAAGGATAACAGAGAGCTGCAAAATGTTTAGTTTTATGATGCATGGGGTCATCATTTATCTGGTGTCACCTCGATGGCAACAGTAAGATGAATATCAAGAGTTCATATTCCCTTGTTTAAAAAATTAATGAAGACTTCATGGGACTGTGATAATCTCACAATATAAAGAGTTGTGTGTTTGACAGTAGCTTGAATTTCTTTTGACTGACACCATTTGATCAAATTTGTTCCAGGAGGAGCTACTGTTTGCGGAGAAATGAGTTTCTGTTTATAGTGATCAGGAATTTTACTTTTATTAAGAATAAACAGTGAGTTTCTGTTTATGATGATGGGGAATTTTACTTCTATTAAGAGTAATGATGGAAAAATATGGTTAATGCAATTAATGTCCCTGAGTTGTCCACCTCAAGAATAAAGTTGAATCGGCATATTTATTTTACAACAATAAAAATGTAATGTCAATGTAGTTTCCTTATACTCCTTACTTCCCTACATTACTTTGTGTACACAGGTAAAAGCAATGGAGTCACCAGACCAGGGCTGAGTAGCTGATGCAACAGACCAGTGAATTTGATTTGTGTTAGTGTCCGAACTGATAAATTACACATCACATCATTGGACCCCTGAAGTAGAAACTGAATGGCTGTGTGAATAAACACGCAATCTGGATGTGTAGTGGCAAATCAGACACAACCTTCTCAATCACATGGCACCTTGATTGCTTCTGTCTAAATCATATTCACATGGTCAAGGAACTACAGTGACTAAAAAGCTCCCATTCCCATTTAATTGTTACCAAATGCCTACCATGCACCAGTTTTTTATTAGGTCAGTAGAGGTACAGAGTTGAACTAAAAGAGACAGATAAACCTTGCACTCATTCCTGAGCAACTTCCTAGTTTGTCCATCCTTGACTTTTTGTGATCCTCTGTGGGAGTTCTGGTGATGTAGTAGTTACACTTTGGGCTGATAATGGCCAGGCCAGCAGTTCAAAAACCACCCAGTACTCTGTGGCAGGAAGATGGGCAGTAGAGAGTGGCAGTCTAGGATATTAATAGGGCACGTCTACCCCCTTCACTGGGGTCACTATTAGATGGCATCCACTTGATAGCCAGAAGTTTGGTTTGGGTTTGGTGTCATGAAAGGGAGTCCTTGGATGTTGCCAATGATTGACAGGCTATTCACAATGTGTCTGCTCACCATCCCCTGAGATAGGCAATGCACGACTGTCAGTAGATGCTTCTCCAGGCAGTATACTTTTCTGGCACACCTTCGAAGAAAAGGATGATTTGAGCTTAGGTATGAGAGTCTGATCTTTTCTCACTAGGGTTTTAATGACCACTGTGAATATCATGGAAGTTGTGGTGTCATGGGTGGTCAGGAAAAGGAGGGCTTTTGTGCGTTGAATCTTATTTTTTCATATGAAGAAACGCGGGTTTTCCCTGGTTCACATGGTCTACTTGCTTGGGAGTCAAAAATGTGTGCAAGAAGTAGAGATAAAAAAAAGCAGAGATAAAAATCTAAGCACAACTCATATCTGGAGTCAGGTTCATTACAAACATGCAAGCTTAATTGTAGTGATAAATTATTATTGTTATTTTAAAGGTTTGAACCACTTTCCTTAACTTACTTCACTTAAGAAAATAACTCTAATTTCTTTCTGGAGACTCCAAGATTAGCAAAAATAGTACTCATTCTCTGGGAACTGCTTGCGGGAGGGGAGAAGCCAGGCTGCTCGCCCATAAGCATGTGCAGTTCATAGAGATTGTAGGATCTATTAGGGTTTTATTCTTGATTGTCTTGTTTTCTTGTTGGCCATGTCTGTCCTCTCCGCATCGGTGCTGAGCTTTACAGGGGCAAGAATAATGAAATATAGCAAAGATTGAAAAAAGAAAGAAAGAAAGCTCTTTTTTTTTTTTTGGACAGAAGACCTGCATGATAAAATGTTCCCATTTTTTACATAAAAAACATGTCAGTTTTTAACACTTTAACCCACTTGCTATTTCTAAAACTCTTCAAAGGCAATGCGATTTTTGTATAATGGTCTAACAGTTCAAAACTTCTTGAGTGTCAATGCTAAATTCGAAATGGAGGCCCCCTCTGGCCTCCATGCAGATTAACAAATGATGTTGCATTAGGTCAATGCAGAAATTAATTGTGGGGGCTCTTTTCAAACCCACATTGTTTCCTGGCTCTGCGGCGGGCCACTCAATTAGACACCTCTCCAGGCCTTTGTGCTGGACTAAACTCGGCTAATTGTTTCATTTCTGCACAGAGTGATTCATCTCCCAGATGTCTCAGACCTTTCAGCAGCTCTGCCCCACCGATATCTCGACATATGAAAGTAGTCATTTGGGACCCCAGCAGAAGGGAGAGATTGGGAAGCAAATAGAGCAGGGTATTCTTTACCCCTGCCCTTTGCTATGATTAATCTTCAGTGAGAAAGGACTCCTGAATCATTCTCTTGACAGGACAGACCCCTTGCCCTATCTGGCTCCCCCGTGAGGAGCAAGGGATGAATGCGTCCTTGTTTTCCCTTCCTCCAGGTGCAGCCCTTTTCACACGGGAGCCTGACAGCACAGAACACAACAGCTTCCATTGGCCGCTGGCATTGCCTCGGCCGTGTATTCTTTCCTCCTCCTCCACTGGTTTTCATTTGCTCACATCCCAGGGACAGTGCCAGCCAAATTGAAATTGCATGAAAACTAAGAGACAGGTCCTTATTTCCCTGGGGCACTGTAGTGTGTGTGTGTGTGTGTGTATACACAAAATATGGTTAATGTGCTTCATTGAGGGCAAATCCATAGAACAAGGTCCTCACACCTGTGAACTTCTGTTTAATTTTTTTTATTTTGTCCTTCACCTTTGATAATGCATTTTTATCTCCAACTCTTTCCTTTACCTAGAAAACGCAGTGTTATCCATTGCAATAGAGGAGTATATTACAATAACGTTCTGGAATTGAGGCAGATGTCTATTCCTAGTGTTTGAAAGCTTTCCATTCCATTTCAGATAGCCAAGCAGTTATCGTTGTGGATGCTATCTTTAGATTTTACATTGGTAAAATTGGTATCTTCTGACTTGAGAAGATGTTTGAAACTGGATCGTAAAACAGAATTTTAAACTCACATGGAACCAAAATGAGAGCTGGTGTTGAATGACTCATGACGATGAAGGTAAAACATTGGTCTTACGTTCAGTGCTGACATGGGTTTGGTGCAAAAGCAGTGCGGGGGTTCAGCTGGTTCTCCGCGGTTTGGTAAAACTGAACCTAATTTCTTATAGAGTTCAGCTCAGAACACTGGTTGTTGAAATGACACTTGAAATCTGGCTTCTCTCTAAAGTAGATAGCTGGGCAGTTCCCCAATAGGGAAATCACAAATTCACGCTCCTTACTCTTTTTTAACATTCATCTGCTCTGTGTAATGGCATATATTCTAAGCTCCCTGAGTAATGTCCATTCCGTCCATTGGTATAACAATTTAGGCAGAACTATACCTGTAATATTTACACATTTCACACACTCATTATACTTTTATGAAATACTACATTTTTATTCCTTTGCATTTGTTACATCAGTAAACAAACTGATAGCATAAAAGAAAACATGGTTATGGTTTAGAACTGCTGGAATTTGTGGGTAAGTAGTCCAGGCTTAGTGGGTAAGTACCTCTAGGCTTTCATTTGCCAGTACTGTACAAATGCATTTTTGTTATCGTTTTTCCTCCTGGACCTTTTGAAAGTGAAATATACTAGCTCCATCAATATTTTAGAATGTCTTCTACAAACAAAACATCCTCTTAGGTAGTTACAATACACTCATCAAAATAAGAAAGCTAATTGTGGTAGCAATTGTACAATATGGTTTGATGTGATTAAACTATTACAATAAGCATCAACTCCAAAATAATAGCACTTTAAATGAAGTTTTAAAGGAAATTAGCATTAATTTCTTCTTATCTAAATCCTCTGATCATCTTCACTTTTCACCAATAATTTTAGAACTGACCTTTATTGGAAGTGGACTTGTGTTAGGATCACTCATTACATTTCACATGCCCTGCCTCTTCCATCTTGGCCAGTCTGTCAAAGTGCCTTAGTTGTTTCCTGACTTCTTAACTTTGACATTTTTGAAAATTACAGGACATGTAGTTGCAAAATGCTTTCAGATTACACATGGGTTGGTCCTATTTCTCCTCATGATTAAGTTCAGGCCATAAAACATTTGTAGCAATGTTACAGTAATGAAGCACTATTCTTTTTTTTATATAAGGTGGCGCTTGATTTTGATTTGTTCCATTACTGCTGGTGGTAACTTTGATCACTTAGTATAAAGTGGGTCAGCCTTCTCTACTGTAAGAGGACACACTTTCCTGTTTATAATTAAAACATATTTTGATGGAGACTGTTAGAAACTCTGTCTAAATCACACTCTGAGAAAATGTTCGGTTTTTATCTATTGATGGATTTATGTACATTAGAATATTGTCATGGGTTTCCATTTCACTCATTAGGCTAACTTTGTTTGTTTGATTGATTTTTACTCTTACAGATTGTAATGCTCAAATTGTCCTTCTGGGTCTGTTGAAGTTCCTTCCCTCCAACTTGTTTGTTCATTTGATAAACCTCCATTTAGGTACTGAACATTTCCTAGGAAGGCTTTTAAACTGAACATCCCAATAAACTGTGAAGCAATTGATCCAACATATCCCTCCCCCAGGAACCCCATGAAGAGAAACTGGAAAGATAGCACTCAGTCTGTCTCCATTCCCACCTTAAGAATGAGAAAGAAGAAAAAAAACCTATTGCATAAGTTTTTGGATATATAAGTAAGGCTTCTTCTATAGTTAGGGCTACATATTTAAATTGACATCTTCTTAATTTGATGTCTTGCAGAAGCAAATAGATTCTAATGTTTCTAGGATTATTTAGATATAGAGTTTTCCTTAATTTTTAAATATACTATTTTACTGTGCTTTCAGTGAAAGTTGACACAGTATGTAGGCTGCCATCCAACCATTTCTGAAGAAATGTTCAGTGACACTAGTGATATTATTTCTTTATTTTTTTCATACTTTTTTTTCCACAAAGTGTGAATAAAGTTAGTATTTCCATTCTGGTTATTCTTGTTCCAATATGCTAGGTTTCCTGATCCATTATATCCTCATTCTAGTTTTAAAGTCTCATTGATTATTTAATCTCATGTGGTTTTTTATACAAGAGCATAGTACTCATGGGCGATGTTCTTTAATTTATGAACCAATCTGTGGCTTAACTAAAAAAATTTCTCCGTGGCTAGTTTCAGTTCTAGGATTAAAGTGTATCTCATGGCAATAGCCTCTGGGAGTCTTTTCTTTTGAGCTGGTTTTGTGTGTGTGTGTGTGTGTGTGTGTGTGTATGTGTGTGTGTTTAAAGTTAAAGTTCTGCTTCCTATTTTCTCAGGTATGTCAGGTTCTATCTATTATAACCCTGATCAGAATAGTTACTATTGCGAGGTCAGGCATCATGTAGTTCTCCTGATCTCATGATAGGTGAGGCCACAGTTTATGTAGAGTATTAATTACATAGATTCTTCTTTGTGTTTTTAATTTCCTTCCTTTTCTTTTCCTCTTGATTAGTAGAGACAAAGCTGAATTTTAGATGACTGCTTTATGACCTTTTAATTCACACATCCCCCAAGTTTTTTTGTTATAGCTAGCAAATATTTGTGGTTACAAGTGAATGCTTCATATGTAAAAATAAATAATTTTGGCAAAAAATTAAGTGCATCATTAGTAAGTTAATTAACTCACTAATCTTCTAGTCATTTTGCCAGAAAATGAGATCTGATGCTGTTTGGACTGGTAGACTCAGGGATGAACAGACCACCTCTGTTGATAATCTTTTTTTCCTGTTAGGTCACCACAAGAAGTAAGCACAAATTTATGGGTGGAAAATGTGAAATAAATGTTCATTTTGATTGAGTCAGTACTCTTAGTAAAGAGGTGTGAGAAAACAATTGATAGATGAGTATTAAGTGAGTCTCAGGCCACCTACCTCTAATCCCATAATTTAAGAATTGCTACCTACATGGTGTAAGCTGTAAGACAAAATGGCCACTAGATTGTGAATACAGAGAAACCAAAGAAGGTATAGTTTCTGAGCTTGAGGATTTCTCTTCTTGATTTTCTATGGCACACATGTGAAGAACAGACTCACTGCTTAATGCCCCGCCTATGGTTTCACTCAGAGCTCGGATACAGGGTACATCTGGGACTCTGAGCATTATGAGGAGTGCATTCTGTTCATCCTTGATGAAGAAGGTAGGCCATAGCAATAATGAAAAGGTTAGGACTCCACTCAATGGGAGAGAATAACAGAATCATAAGTAAAAATATCTATATATGTGTGTGCGGACACATCAATAAACAAATAAACACAAAATTTGCATGTGCAAGCAGTTATCTATATATGTGTTTATATATGTATGTATACATATGCCTATGTATACACCAGTAAATAAACATGAAATAAAAAAAAAAACTGAAGCTCCACTTAAGAGGTATAGAAAATAGATAAATAGGACTGAGCCCTGGTGGCACAAGTGGTTGAGTGCGGGACTGCGGCCTGTGGGCTTGGTGGTTCAAATCCAGCAGCGGCTCTCAGGAGCAGCACTGGATAGCTCCCACGACCACGAGAGGGCAATGATGCTACCCCCAAAATAAACAGAAAATAGATAAATAATGATATTTGAATTGCTTTTCTTAAAAATTATTTGCATTCCAAATGGTTTAATGGTGACACTTCCCTCCCCCCTCCCTCACTGACCTCACCTACTTGTATCTTTGGTAGGTTTTCTCAGGTCATTACACTAAGGCCAATTCTAACCAGGTGCTTAGGGTCTTGGGTGTAGCTTACTTCTTGGGTCTGCTTCTTTGGGCTCACTCAACTAAACTGAGGGCAGAAGAGAACTTAATAAAGGAAAGGAAATCCTACCAGAACCTGCTCCAAGGAGTATCAGCATTTTAAATATAATGCTTGGCCTCCTTATCCCTTTAGATTAACCATATGTAAATAATTGTTACTTTCCACACCCAAAGGAGGTTGCCTTTTGGAGGTGAACGGATTCCTGGACTATAAAGTATCCAAGTCCACCAGGTAAGTTTGTGAAGTGCTCTGGCATCCTTTGACAACCAAAAGGTGTTTTGCAATGGCAAGGGCTCTAGAATTGGTGGGAAAGGAAATAATGCCCAGGAAATTAGGCCCTGTTAGCCTGGCGCATAGCTTCGACAATGAAGTTGGGCACATTCGGGGAGAGTCAAGAGTGATCAAAGCACTGTAATACCTTGTGCTGGTGACACTCACAGAGTCATTACATGCTCTGCCTCTAGGGACTTGCAAACATGAGAATACCTACAGACCCTGGATAAAGTTAAAAAAAAAATACCTGAAGTGTGCATTCCCACTACCCCTCCTTCACAAGTTTAATGGAAACATTTGGTTTTGGAGAGAGATGTAGATTGAATTTCCTCATTTTCCATCATTTATATAACAATATTGATTGTCCCTTATGGTTACAACTACCTCTTCTACAGCCACTCCTCAATCATATGAGATTTTGCTTCTTTTGTCATTCATCTGATTTGAAACTTATAATACATTTCCTTTAAAGGTAAATAAATCTCTTTCAGAGGGTTGCAGTGGGTTTTGCTGTGGAGCATACTCAGACTCACTGCCATTGAGTCCATTTTGAATCATAACGATATTCTGTAAAGTTTCCAGGGTTATGAATGTTCACCAGAACCAAGAACATCAATTTTCTTGTGCCTTGGGCCTAATGGTTTTGAACAGTTTACCTTGGAGTTAGCAACGCAGTGCTCACATGACGGGAATAACACGGGGTGTAACAAATCTTCTCCACCACATTATTGACATATGCTAGCCGTTGAATTTACTCATGCTTTTCTTTTCCTCTTTTTTTTTTTTGCATCACTGCACTCTTATGGGAATAGGAGGCCTAGCCTTGCTCCTGGAAGCTGCTGATGGATTTGAACTGTCAACCTTGTGGGCCACAGTCCTGCACACAACCACTATACCACTGGAACTCAGCCAACTGATGCTTTTCTAAGAGGACACTTTCTCTGTCTCCTAAAGTGCTGCTGGTGGTAACCCAATTATTTGGGGTCAGTTACTGACTGATGGGCTAACTCACCTGACTAGTAGTTGTCTAACTGGCTGCAGGGTAGATGAAAAGTCTGGGCATTGTTTTGTTCATTCCCTAACAGGGCAGCTGTTGTCCTCTGCAGGGTAGTAGTCACTGAGTTTATAAGATCAGCAAGTGTCAGAAACTTCAAGTGTTTCTCAAGTTTCTTCTCACCTTAGTTTTTCCTAATGTCCCATTTGCTGCCATGTCATGTGACTAAAGGAAGACTTTAAAATTTGAGAAATAAATACTTCCTTGATGAGAGGCGCTACAACACCCCATTGCAAAAAAGGCATTATTATATGATGGAGATACTCTGATCTTTTTTGCAATAGACCATGCAATATAAATAAAGAAAAGAAATATGATTAAGATTCTCTAAAGGGTCATGAAAAGAATTGGGAAGGGTGATGATTGAACAACATGATAAGCATACTTATTATCACTACAACATTCATGTGATAGTTATTGAAATGACAAATGCTTTACCTACATTTTACCAATGAAAAGAAAAGGCACACTGCATATGCTGTTATCATACGGACGTTCAAGTCTACCTGAAGTGCTGAAAGGAAAAGCCGATGAAAATCATGAAGGTCATATTTATTTTGATGCATAGCTGCCATTATTGGAGTCTTTTACTTTATGGGAGGAGTGAATGTTGTCTTTATTCGTGTGATTTCTTTCTCCTTTAAAATTTCCCTTCCAGAGTATTTATAGGTTGATGAAACACAGTTATTCCTAGACAAAGAAGGTCATTATTTAAGAGAGAGAGAGAGAAAAAAAAAAGAAAAGGGAGGGAGGGAGAAAGGGAACAGAGCAAAGCAAACGAGAAAAACATAACCCTAACTAAATATTTTCGCCTTTATTTTCATTCTTTCATTCTTTCAGACTTGCCCACAAAGAATCATGAAACATGTGGTGAACTTGTTTACATTTTCACAATTTTAGTGAAAAACATCACAGAATTCTCCCTACATATTAAGTAAAATGTTGAGGTTTTCAACTCTGCTACTTATCAGTTGTGTGTTTTGGACAGGGTTTGTAAACAACCTATGCCTCAGTTTCTTTATCAGCAAAATGAGTCTGGCAAAAGAATCTTCTATAATGGTTGAATAGAGATTTTAAAAATATTGTTCACTTTTAAAGTACTTTATATATAGTCTGAAATATAGCAAAGTTTAAACCATTCTTTTTCAGTGTTTGCTAAAGAAAAAATAATTTAATATGGCCACAAAAGCTAAAGTGAAGGCCAAGACATTATCCCAATTATAGAAAGAAATGTATATTTTCATTTATGAAAATAATTTAGACAAGTCTTATACCCATTTAACTCTTATTGGTTGTTAATGAAAATACAATGTCATTAAGATATAAGTGACTTCAGTCTGATAGTCTTGCAAAATTCATCTGTCTTTACAGCACTTTTCTACATATTTTATTTGATCTGCAATGGGCTACGGGGAGATTTATATCCATGGAATGAGAGGGCTGTTTCTGCCTTACACAGAAAGGAGATAAGGGAAGGAAAGGAAAGAATGAATTCTTCGTCTTTGAGGGGTCCAATAGCCATGTACTTGGAAAACTGCCAGTCATTTTCTGGCAGTCTGAAATCATCAACTTCACTTATGAAAATCAAGAGGAAGCCATAGAATTGGAAACAATCACACATCAGATAAAGCTCATGAACTATGATATAACCACTACCCAAAGAAGGAAACTACGAGGAGGAATTCCTTATGACTCTTCCAAAGCTCACATTGGTAGTAGGTAGTTTTCTTTATATTGACAAAATAAAAGAGTTTATCCTTGATACCTCAATACAAAGAGATTTAAACCATAGAAATTTGTGTTTCTTTTGTTTTGGTTTGGTTTGCTCCAGATAACAAAGAACCCTTAGGAAGGTAAGGTTTTGCTCAACTTTTGTGGAACTTGGTTATTTCTTCAGTTTTCTAGAGGACTGCAATGACTTTAAGCCTTACATCCTCACAGGAGCATTTCAACATATAGAAAAGAAAAGAGGCTTGGTCTTCAGGTATCTTACCCTGCTCCTTAGGGGGAATAATCTTTTATAGAATCACCATCATTTCTCTCTGTTTTCTTATTGATTCAAAGCGGGCAACCTACTTATACCCTAGATGCAGAGAAAAGCGTCAATTTTCTTATGTTCCTAATGGGGTGTAAGGTAAAATGAGAAGAGGAAGAAAAACTATGGATTGCTCTTACTGTCTGTTCTAAACAGTGTGTTGGAAAATAGATTTTGATTCCCAAACATTGCTGTGTGTGTTTTACCATTCTCATCTATCTTTCTCAGAGCCACCTTCAAAAACAATGCATGTTTTTGATTCTTTATGGAAAACAGAATCTAAATTGGCATGAAAATAAGTAGATCTGCCTAAGCTTAAACAAAAACTCTCACAACTGGAACAATACGCAACATCACAATAAATGGAGAAAAGATTGAAGCTGTCAAGGATTTCATCTTGTTTTGATCCACAGTCAAGAGATCAAAGGACACATTGTAGTAGGTAAACCAGCTGCACAAGACCTCTTTGAAGTGTTGAACAGCAAGGATGCTACCTTTCGGGCTCAGGTATGCCTGATGCAAGGCATGATATTTTCAACTGCCTCATATACATGTGAAAATTCGACATTAACTAAAGGATACAGGAGAAAAAGTGATGCATTTGAACTAGGGTGTTGGTGAAGAATATTGAAAATATCATGGTTTTCATTGGTCTATCGTGTCCCCATGAGTCACAGCTGCTTTTATAGCACCTAATAACAACAACAATAAACCATCAGGGCTTACTATGAGAGCCAGCTCAACAATGGTGTATGATATCTCCAAAGACATCAGTCTGGAGCCTCGAGATCTAGATCTAGCTAGCTAGCTAGGTTTCTATCATATATCTACCTGTTTATCATCTCTCTATCTAAACGACTACCATCAAGTGAATTGGAACTCATAGTAACCCTATGTAGGATTTCCAAGACCATAAATTTTTAAAAGAGCGATAGCTTAATCTTTATCTTGCAGAGCAGTTGGTGGGTTTGAACCACCAACCTCTAAATTAGTAGCCCAACACACATCCCACAGTACCATCAGGGCCCCTCCTAATGAAATCATTTGAATTTTAGATTTTGAAACATCTTAGGCATTTTCACATGCCTTTCTACTAAATTGAAATGATGCAAATGGTAATATTTTTCTATTATTTTCTTTTAAAGCCAAACACTAAGTCAAACCAAGTAGTAAAATTTCAGATGGAATATGAGATTGTGTAGTGACTTTAAGAATATAATTTTTGTTGTCCAAGTATTCTGTGGGATCAGGTAGGTCAGCTGGGACTGAGTATTACCGCCATGTTTGTCCATAAATGTAGGTAGCAGAAAGAGTCCAGCTGAAACATTTACTTCCCATGTGCACTGTATAACTTAGACTGAAATATCTCCAGTGGGAGGAGTTTAGGATTGAGAGTTAGACTGGATTGGGTTTGAATCTTAAAATTCCATTTACTGCAGTTCTGGTCAGTAGTTCTGAATCCACGAGGCACTCAGTAGGAGATGAGACAGAGCTTTCTATTAAAGGGTTTAATACTTTCCCAAACACATATGGGTGCTTGTAAATCTGTCCATTGGGATCGCTATGAGTTGCAATCCACTTGATGACAATGAGTAAGGGTGCCAAGAGACTATGAACAAGCAAAGATGTCTTCCTTCTAGAAATGGTAGTAAATAAAGTTAAATTCATGAAAATTTGAGAGGTCTGAGAGTTCACAAAATACACCTAAGTCCCCTGAGTATATTTAAGTGTGCTGGAATTATAAATGATTTTCCTTTGCTAACCTTTTCAGCCTTGTGCTCCATTAAGTAAATGGTAGAACAGCAAGTCTGTAAGCATAATAAAGGTGTTGATGGACTTACTTACTCTGTATTCCAACCTTGCCATGGATTATAGATTTGAAAAGGTTGGTGCTTTAGGAAGGTGCTGTGAAGCTGAAATAAGACAGTTGTCGGTCACACCTACAAGCAGCATCAATAATGGGGAGGGGGGAGAAATGTGAACTTGTTGACTACAAATTCTTAAGCAAGTATAAGTAAACCTATGCTTACCTTGTTTATTGTGCAATTTGACACTGAATTAATACTTTATATTTTTCTCTGCCAAAGTAGTTTCACATTTTGTTATAAAGCCCATGACTCATGCAGAAGATATTTGCCTGGAGGTTTCGTTTCAATGGAGTAAATTCATGGCTACAAAAAGATAAGCATGTTTGCTACTCAGAAAATTTTGCCAGATTTCATTTTTTTCTTATAAAACCCTAATGATTTATACTGACACTAGCAATGTGTCATTGTACCAGGTGAAATGGACTTTCCAATTTTGAATAGTTCTTTGATTTAATTTTGGCAAATTTATTAGGTATCAAATAGTATCAGAAAGTTGATTGGTTTGTAATTTTTGTATTACTAGTGAAGATGTCCATTTTCTTTATTTTTAAGAATGATATTATGCTTATAAAATGAGGCAATAATCATTAGATAAAACAGAAGAAGACATGAATTTATAAAATGAATATATGATTCCCAAAATCACAACACAGAAAAATTCAGGTGAAACATTAGGTAAATGCCACTCCAGTAAAGAGAATATTGATTAGAGGACAGATAGGAAAACACATAGTTCACAGAATGCTAAATAGATTGAATAATATAGCTACTTCGAATAGTTATAATTATTGAGTTATGATTATATTATAATTACTTCCATGATTTTATATATTGAACAAAAAAGAGAAAAGTCAAGTGAAAATGAAAAATTTCCAGTTATATTTGTAGTTTAGTTAAGATGTACTTTTCACTGGGTTTTATTTTTAAGCGCCTAAAAATCAAGTAGAAATATTATAAAACTGTTATTATTTTTATCAAGTATAAGACTTTAATATTCATTTTTATCTTTAAAAAGGAATTCTGTTGATGCTGTGGGATAAGCACTGGGCTGCTCACTGAAAATTCAGGGATTCAAGCCACCAGCAATTCGAGGGGAGAAAGATTAAGTTGTTGACCTACATAAAGAGCTTTAAGGTCACTGTGATTTGGCATTGGCTCAAAGGCAATGGATTTTTAATTTTGTCTTTAAATGTATGTTAGTCTGGATAGATTAGAGAAACAAATTCATAAACACGCATATGTATATAAGGGAGAGGAATGGAACATTGAGAAAGCATCCCAACCCAATTCAGTCCAAGTCCACAAGGTCGATATTAACCCACATGTCTGATACCAACCCATGAGTCCTCTTTAGACTCACGAAGCACATGCAATGTTGCCAGGACAATGAAAGGATATTGGGTGCAGAGTCTTGTGTAACCAGTGGTGGTAGAAGCATCGCAGCGCCCAAGCATCTCTGCACTGGCAGGAGTTTCCACGACACTTCTCCAGTCCCAGAGGTCTGGTTCCCCCAGGGTAAGTCCATGCAGCTTCTCCTCTGGCTCCTCCAGGACTCAAGGCCTATCAGCCTGTCATCATCTTGTCTTTTCAGTAGAGGTCTCTAAGGAATTCGATCTTGTGTCTTGTCAGTAGTGCATCTCCGAGGGACTGAGTCTAGTCTCTCACTTCAAATTGGGAAATACGGGAGACTTCCCAGGATTCTCAGGAGAAAGTCATGCCCACACAGAGGTCTCACTGGCTAGCTCCAGATTGAGAGGTTAAACTCCACCCCTACACTCCCAGTGCTGAAATTGCCACAGATCAGTGACTGCCACAAAATGTAACCTATTTTTCTATCTTTCGAGAGTGCCAGTGAGCTGCTAACTGCAAGGTCAGCAGAGACAACCCACCAGATGTTCTGTGGGAGAAAGAGAAAACTATCATGTAAGGAGTTACAGCCACAGAAATCCACAGGGGCAATTTCAGAAGATTTCTACCCTGGAAGATCGCCGTGAGTTCGAATGGAGATAAGCTAGCTCTATCTGTCCACTATAATTTGAGTCTTTATTTACATATCTTTTTTATTATATCTAATATGTGAAGTATTGCTGTTTTAGATTATTTGTTTAATTGTGATATGGGTGAAAATGTGGAAATTCACAGAGCATATTAAGTTTTCATTCAACAGATGACACACATATTGTTGTCCATAAAATAGAGAACTCACTCACGTCCTCCCTGTAGTCCTCATTTTCATTTTCCTTCTTCCCTATCCCTTTCTGCTTCATGGATTTTGTTCTTAGGCAATGTGCCCTTTCAATCTTGCATAGCTACTTGTTCTAAGCCTTAGAATCTAAAGAATGCACATCTTCCTGCTATTTTTCACAGAACGAACCTATCTGTAGGTGCCCTGATAGCACAGTGGTTACGCATTGAGCTTCTGACCCCCAAGTTCAGCAGCTCCAAACCATCAACCAACTTCCACCTCAAAGCAGAAAGATGAGGCTTTCTAATCTTTCCAACTCTTCTAATAGTCACCATCTCAGAAACCCAAAAGGGCAGTTGTACCCTGTCCTATAAGGGTGCTGTGAGTCAAAATCGACTTGATGACAGTGCATCGAGCTGAAGGGAGATCTGTCTATTAGGCTGAAATGTGAGCCAATGAAGTGAGTTCAGCTGCACGATTGAAGGAAGAGCAAAGACCAAACCCTTTGGGGGTTCCCCTGTACCCAACTAGAGAGCTGAATCTTTTTTATGATACTGAGCTTTGTTCCACATTTTCCTCCCATTTTCCCTACCGAGGTCTTTCTAATATGATTCTCTTCAAAGCATCCAGTGGTGAGACCTGGGCACCATCCAGTTCTTTTGGTCCCCGGGTAATGGAGGCTGAGACTTGGGTGGTCTGTTATTATTTTGAACACAATTTCCATGTCTTTGATATTTTTACTTGTCTTTACTCCACAAAGAGAGATCAATAGTTTCATCCTAGATGACTACTCACAAGCTTTTAAAATCCTAGTCTCTAAGCACCTAAATAGAATATACAATGTTTCAGTTGAAACAAATGTATCTGTGAAACTTTATATCCCCCTAGAGCAGTGGTTCTCAACCTTCATAATGCTGGGAAGGTTTAATTCAGTTTATGTTGTGGTGAATCCCCAACCACAAAATTATTTTTGTTGCTAATTTATAACTGTAATTTTGCTACTGTTATGACCCCTGGGAGAAGGGTTGTACAATCCCCCAAAAGGGTCACCACCCAAAGATTGAGAACTGCTGTCCTAGACTATGGTTCTAAGCCTTTAGTCTCAGCAAGTCATTCTCCAAAGGTTTTTGGTTATAATTAAGAAGCTTTTGTAAATTTTCTGTCTGTATGTTCCACTATACTCATGGGTATGATTGCAGAATATGTAAATATATATATATATATATATATATATATATATATATATATATATAAATGCCCTCTGTCGCTGAATCCCGGTAGCATAGTGGTTGAGTACGGGACTGCGACCCACAAGGTTGCCGGTTCAGATCCAGCAGCAGCTCTCCAGGAGCAAGGCTGGGCCTTCTACTCCTACCAGGGGCCAGTGATCCACACAAAATGCCCCCTATCGGGCTGAGCCCCAGTGGTGTAAGTGCTTGAGTGCAGAACTGCAGCCCCTGGGCTTGGCGGTTCAAATCCAGTGACGGCTCTCAGGAGTGGCACTGGGTAGCACCCACCACCACCAGAGGCAGTGATGCCCACGCCCCAAAATGCCCTCTGTCAAATCTATATAAGTGTAGGCATATAGTCCTATTTACATTTTCACATATATTTAGCTTATTTGTTTACATATCCTCCCAGGGATTATTGTTATTACTGTTATAGCAGGATTGTGTGATAGTGTTAATCTCAGTTTCTTTTAACTTTTGTGGTCTTCCTAATATTTTTCTTTTCTTTGATCATTTTGTGCTCTTCTGCTTATTATATATTGCCAACATTTTAGCCAAGGTAATATCTATTGACTGCATTCCTGATGCACCTCTCACATCTTGGTAATCATAGAGGAATATTTCTCTTATTATGAAAACCTTTTCTTGGTAATTTGCTTGAATTCAAGATTAATGAACATGCAACTACAAGTCAACAAATCAATGTATTAAGTGGAATAATCTGCTGCAATTTTTGGTGGATATTGTAAATGGTAATGTTTTTCTATTTTCTTTCCAGAGTTCTCTGTTAATTCAAAGAAAGTCCATTGATTTTTCTTTCTATATCAATCTTGCACCCTGATACTTTGTTGAATATTTCCATAAATTTATTCATTTTCTTATTTCTATGTGATATATATTTTAAATTATGTATTGGATACCCACAAAGCTCTTTTCAAAATACATATGTACATATATTATGTCAAGCATATTTGTACATTTTTAAAAGTCTATGTGATCTTCAATGTATTAGACCATTTGAAAAATAGAGAAAAATTAACTTCTTATTTGCTAGCTGGCTGCATTGTTTGTTTGGTTGGTTTATTACACTGATTGGGAATTCTTAGATAAGATTGAATAAGAATGACATTATAGGACATTTTTGTCTTGTTCCTATTAACAGGGAGAATGCTTCCAGCATCTTCTGAGACTAATGTTAGCTGTATGTATGTGCCCTTGATTATCTTGAATAATTTCCATTGTATTTCTATTTTTCTGAGTGTGTGATTATTAGGACTGGTGTTAGATGATATTAAAAGCCTTTTCTGCATTTATGGAGATTATAATCTGGGTTTTTTTTCTTTGCCTTATTTATATGATGGGTCATAGTGATTTTATGCTGAACCATCCTTACAATAACAGATATGAATCCACCTTACTTATGCTGTATTTTAATACTTCTCTATATAGTACTAGGTAGAATTTATTGAGAATGCTTATTTATATAAATGTTCATGAGCAGAATCTGCATGCTTTTTGTATCAAGCTTATGTTCACTTCATAAAGAGAATTTGTGTCAGTTCTTCATTAAATTTCATAGAGGAAAGAAAAAACTTTCATAGAATTTGGCAATGAAACTGTCTGATAATACATTCTTATTTAATGAGAGATTTTTGTGACTTGTTCTTTTTATTTCTTTTTTCTTTTTTGGTCATTCTCATGATCTCTACCATATAATTGCTTCAAATGCATAGTAACACTTTAGGGCAGAGGAGAAGTGCCACTGGGAGTTTTCAAAACTCAAACTCTTTTTTTTTTTCTTTTATCATCACTGCCCTGGTGGAAGTGAAAGTAGGAAGTGGAGTAGGAAGCACAGCCTTGCTCCTGGAGAGCTGCTGCTGGATTTGAACCACCAACCCTGTGGGCCACAGTCCCGCACACAACCACTGCGCCACCGGGGCTCAGCAAAACTCTAACATTTTACAAAAGTAGAAAACCTGGCCTTTCTTCCTTGGAGTAGTTGTCAGTTTTGAACAGTTGACTGTGATCAGCAGTCCACTGCATAACCACTGTGCTCCAGGGCACCACTCTGTGCTCATTTTAGTGTAATGTGTTTTTGACTATATGTCCATTGCTTATGGGTTTTCAAATTTGCTGAAGTACAGGTTCTCACATTACTCTATTATTATCCTTTTTATTTCCACTGGTTTCATTATGATTTTACACATTTCATTTCTTCTTCATGTTACCTACTTGCAACTTCTTTAGCTCTTTTAGATTTGCAGGCAGTTTGTAGATTTTACTAAGCTCTTCAGAGAACAAAGTTCTTGCTAATCCTTTATATTATAATTATATGTTCTCTTTCCTTAATTTCTGTTCAATTTTTCTTTCACTCTGATGACTATAGATTTCACTACCTGTTCTTATTTTGAATGTTAGAAATGTTGGCTTAAGGACTTAATTTTTATTCTTTTTTTAATGTGTGATTATTGCTATTCATTGTCCTCTAAGCAGTACTTTGACTTGTCCCAAAGGATTTGGCACAATGTATTATTCTTAGTCTCATTGGAATCCAATAATTTTTGCATTACTAAAAACATTGTTCTGTTACTCAATAAGTTTTAATCAGGGTGTTATTCAATATTTGTGCATTTTATTTTTTCTTTCTCTTGCTGTTTATATTTATTTTTAATTTTATAGCTTTGTCATAAAAAATGATGCTTTGTTGTATTTCAAAGTTTGAAAATTTATTAAGCCTTCTTTTTTTGGTCTCACATATGATTGGTTCTGGAAAATGTCACATGTGTGGTGGAGGGGGAAACATTTATTGTGCTATATTTTTGGTGAATGTTTGTATGGGTTTTTAAAGTAAAGTTGGTTGATGGTGGTGTTTGGGTCTTTTATGTGTTTTTGATTCTTTCTAATTGTTTCTTCCTTCACAGAGAGTGATATACCAAGGACTTCTAGTATTATTATGGAATTTTAAATTTCAATTTTTCCCAGTTTTTGGAAGTGTGATTTATGTACATTAGGACTTTTTCTTAATATTTGTAGATAGTTATTATAGCTATTTTCTCTTGTTTAATTTTTCATTTCATCATTATATAATGTTCTTCCTTGTCACTTATAATGATTTTGCCTTAAAATTTATTTCATCAGTCTCTCTGCTTCACTGTCCTGTTGACAAACCACATGGAGCCCTACTGAGGGCAGTCAGAAGCCTGGAGAAGTGTCCACCGCCATTGGATCCACAAGATTTTCCACCCACTAGCCTGTGATCTTCCTGCATTCAGCATCACTGCATGTGCTGTCTGAGTCTAAAGAGGAATTGATGGACTAGTATGGGACATATTGGCCAATAAGGGGTTTATGAACTTGATCTGGACTGGGCTAGGATGTTTACTTAATATTCAATCGCTCTTTGAAATAAAACCCTCTGGACTCTGGGAAGATGGCCGCCAGATAGGAAGCCCAAGCCCGGAGCTCCTGGAGATCGGTGAGTGGGGGTGACAAGGGAAAGGGTAAGGCTCTCAAATTGGGTTTTGTGAC